>VDFB02325183.1:0-54117 GCA_007258455.2 Sequoia sempervirens | reverse complement strand
ATATATTGATATTAAAATATACCCAATATAGCCTAAGGCAAAGAACAATAATCAATAATACCTAATGTAACCAAAGATAGAATCAACATCATTAATTATTTTATTATATTCCAACCATAACCAAAAAATGAAAGCCATAAATCAAACAACGTTACTCTCTACAACCACCCACATGCAGAAAATAACAATATATGCCAAGCTATACAATAACAATCGACAAAATCTCCATATCCTTTGCAATCTGTGCAAACATAGCCACAAAATGAAAACATTAAACATAAACCCTATGAAAATTGACAACAACAAACCCATACAAAAAACACAATCTCCTCAAAAATTGAAAAGTTATAGCCTTTTCAATAACACCTTCTCCAAAATGAAAGAATGTAGCTTAAGAAACAAAACTATAATCAAAAATTCCCAATGGAAGCTAACACAAAGTGGATATTGTTTTGTGGAGATGGTTGGAATGCAGTAAAATAGTTAATGTTATGTACTCCATGTTGTTTTGCATAAGGGATTGTTCACTATTGTTGTCTGCATTAGGCTATATTGTTCCAACCATAACCAAAATAATAAATACATAAATCAAACAACATTACTTTCACCAGCCACCCACATGCAAAAATCCACAATATAGCCCAAGCTATATAATAAGAATTGACCAAAACTCCATAACCTTAAGAATTTTAATGTTATACACACACACACACACACACACACACATATATATTGATATTTTGTTGTGTTGCAACTATATACGCTAAATCAAAGAAAAAAATGGATTAATATAGCCTAAGGTGGACATCAATGGAATGGATTGCATAACATTAACTTCTTTATTCTATTGTAACCATTTCCATACAATGCTGAAATTCATAGTTATTAATGGAAGTGTAGAGGAGGCCAGCACAATGTCATTAGCATTGATTGTTGTATGGTTTCTGTGTAGTGGTGATGGTGCAAGTAACATCTATTTTAAAGTCCTTAGAAAACAAAATGAATGTCTATGTAGTTATTGATAACATATTGTTCACTGTCATTCTGAGGGTTTAAGTTGTTGAAGGTAGCTATGAGTGCAGAGGGAAAGCTTTTGTGAAGGTGCAAGTGCATTGAATGACTGTGCAATTTCTGTGAAGGTGGTTGAAGGTTATCTTGTGTTGTTTTTGCATGTGTTGATGGTTCCAAAAGGTGTGGGTTGTGATAATTCTATGATGTTCTTTTGTTGGCTATGGAGAAAGAACTTAGGAAAGAGGAAGCAAGTGGGAAGGGGTGTTATTGAAGGAAGTAGGGAGAGGTGCATCTCATCTGGGTTATTCTTGAAAGAAATATTGTTTGATTGTGTCGATTGTTGTTGGAAAGACTATATAGTTTTGTGGGTTTTGGCATGTTGGTGACTATTGGTTATATTGTTCCATTTATGGCTTTGGTTCTGTGTGAATGGTTGCAAAATAGTTAATCTGTTGTGTTTTTGATGAATCTTGAAATTGATATTTCTTGTGTTTTGTGGGTTTTCACATGTGGGTGAGTGTTGGAAATATTGTTTCATTTATGGCTTCCATTTTGTGTGAATGCTAGAAAATAGTTTATCTATTGTGTTTTTGGTGAATTTCCCCATCTGGGTTACCATTGAAACCAATATTAATTCATTTAGGGTTTGCATTTCCATGGTGAAGGTTTTGAGTTGGTCTGTTACTGGGAGGATTTTGTGTTCTATGGGTTTTGTATGTGAGCCACTGTTGGAAGTCATTTTTTTGTGTGCAATGGCTTCAACCTAGTGAAATAGTTAATGTTATATAGGTTGCATTGTTCTATGGTATATTGTTACATTTTTCATAGGATTCTGTTGGAAAAAGAGTATATAGTTTGTTCATAGTGATATTGTTTGATTTATGGTTCGGCTTTTGTGCACATGTTTTTGTATGGATTTGTCACTATGATTTTTAGTGTTTTGTGCATTTTGACATTTGGGTGAGTTTGGATAACAATATTGTTTCCTTCATGTCTTTTGTTTTGTGATGATGGTTGGAATGCAATAAAATAGTTAATGTTATGTACTCCATGTTGTTTGGCATAAGGGATTGTTCATTTTTGTTGTCTACGTTAGGCTATATTTTTCCAACAATAACGAGAATATGAGAGCCATAAATGAAACAACATTACTTTCAATAGCCACCCACATGCAAAAAGCCGCAATATAGCCCAATATATACAATAAGAGTTGACCAAAACTTCATAACCTTAACAATTTTAATATTACATATATATATGTTGATATTTTGTTGTGTTGCAACTTTAGATGCTAAATGGAAGCCACAAATGAAACAATATAGCCTAAGGTAGACATCAATGGAATGAATTGCATAACATTAACTTCTTTATTCCATTGTAACCATTGCCATACAATGCTGAAATTCATAATTATAGACCTATGCAAAGGATTTTGTGTGAAAGGCTAGTCCATATACAACTTATGTGTATGCATAGGCTATATTGTTCCAACCATAACTAGAATACGAAAGTCATAAATCAAAAAATATTACTTTCAACAACAACCCACATGGAGAAAGCCATAATATAGCCCAAGCTATACAATATTAAACTACCAAAACTCCATAGCCTTGACAATTTTAATGTTATATATATATATATATATTGATATTAAAATATACTCAATATTGACCAAGGAAGACAACAATAATCAATAATACCTAATATAACCAAACATAGAATCAAAAATTGTTTTATTCTATTCCAACCATAAATAGAAAATGAAATCCATAAATCAAACAACATTACTTTCTATAGCCACCCACATGCAGAAAGCCACAATATAGCCCAAGCTATACAATAACAATTGACAAAAACTCCATATCCTCTACAATTTAATTTTGTTAAAAACATAGCCACAAAAAACAAACATTAAACAAAAACCCTACAAAAGTTGACAGTAACAAACCCATACAAAAAGAACTCCTTCCTCAACATAATCTCAAAAATTGAAAAAATACAGACTTTTCAACAACACCTTCTCCAAAATGAAACAATATAGCTTAAGCAACACAACTATAATTGATAATTCCCAATGGAAGATAACACAGAGTGGAAAGGATTGACTATTTTATTCCATTGTAACCATAACCACAAACCGAAAGCCATAAACCAAACAATATTTGTATAAAGACCAACCCAAATGAAGAAACCCACAAAACACAGAAAATGGAAAATAAGAACCCATGCAAAACCATAAACAAAAAATGTGAACCTTAAACTGAACAATACTCATTTTAACAAACAATATTTATCACCAATCAATAGCACCTTATGGAAAATCCAATGAAACAATATGCCAAATATTTTTTTGCATATGCACCTCTTGCTGGCTATTTCAAACAAACCTCTTTCTGCTAGCTTTCTCTAGGCATCTTGTTTCTCCAAGCCTCCAAACAAATGCAGATAATGGAAACCATAAACACAAACCCACAAAAGATCGCAGTATCAAATTCATGCAAAACCATGCACACAAAACACGAACCATAAATCGGACAAGGTATTTGAAACAATGAATAGTACCTTATCGAAAATAAAGAAATATAACTTCCAACCACAAATCAAACAATATCGCCAAGGGTTTCTTCCACATGAACCTCTTCCCACTTGCTTAAAACACACATCTTCTCACCAACTTGCCTACACAAAAATAGGAAAAATATTATCACAGGTGACACTTTTCTTTAGCATTTCCAACCATCTACCCTTGCAACAAACACAAAATAACCTCCACCCACCTTTGTAGAAGCTGCACAAAGCTTAATCTAACTTGCACCCTCACAAAAGCTTACCCTCATCACTCACAGCTCTCATATCAGGTATAGCAAAATAATGAAACCAAACAATGCCTCATTGAAAATTTCACGAACATTCATTTTGTTCCCCAAGGAATTAAATGGTAGTTGTTATTACGACGATCCCTAGTACACACAAAGCATACAACAATTAATGTTGATGCAAACCAGTGTTTAATTTCTGCAACCTTCTCTATCGACATTGCTTGACAAATGCCACCCTATTCCCAAAGTAGCCAAAAACCGCCTCTGCCACCTTTTTGCTGGTGATCAGAATTCCAAAAATTTGGGAGGCTGACAAAAATTCCAAGTGAAGTTATAACCCACCCACCACCCTGTCCCCAGTCACTAGAAGCCTGAAAAACAGTGAGGCTAACAAAAATTCTAAGCAAAGTTGACACAAATAGCTTATCGGCTAATTAAATTAGATTAATCTAATTTCACAAAATAGTCTACTTGGTAACCAATATCTTCACCTAAATTTCTACATCCTACTATCCAATTCAATTCTCCTTTCATATCATTCTTCACTTGAAACATGTGACAAAGGTTGTTTCTTGATAAAAGGATGGTAATAATGTGTAGAATACTTGTCCTATCTTTATTCTCATGTCCCTTTCTTAGCCAACACTACTAGCTCCATGATGTGATAAACTTCTCACGAGGAACAACAATCACATTTAATATATTTTTATGTGGATCTAAATTTCCAAGCTCTTCTAGTAAAAGTGCATAATAAAATTTTAAGGAGATTAATCTAGAAGTCAAAGTCAATTTGACATAGGTTATTGGAATACATTCAACCATCTCTTAAGAAAAAAACATAATAAATTAACATCAAAATATGAGAGAAATTACAAAGCGATTCAAGAAAATGGAATATTATGTTACAAATTTAATAAATGTTGCAAAAATCAAAAAGGTTGTCAAATTCGAGAGTGTTCTAGTAAATTAGGGTTAGTAGATTATTGAATATTTTTTAAATATTTATTTGTTTAATTCTCCTTTCACTTTTCAACATAGAATTTCTCTTACCTTGCATTTCAAGATTGGGTAGCATCTTTTGGATTATCCTTTTCTTCCTTTGCTTATGTGTCTCTCTAATCATGTTGAATGAAAGAATATTCTTGATAGGTTTAGCATGCAGGTCTCTCACTAGAATTTTTGATGGTTGTCTTTTTTTAGATATTTTATTCCCTAAGTGCTTCCTATTTATAAATTTTTTTTATGTTCTATTCTTAATATTTTTTTAAAATACTTTTATTCTCTTTCTAATTTTTTTCTTGGATTAAGGAATCTTTAATTCTAAAAAATAGAGTCTTATTAAATGGAATTGAATTTGCAGGCCTAAAAAAACTGGTAGTCTTGGTCATAGGGTTTCCAAATTGAATTGTCTAGCCTAGGCTTCTAAACTTGACCAAAGGTGGTCTAAGTAATGGGATCAATCATGGACCAAACTTCATCACTATAAATATTTAGAAGGTGTTCATATTGCTAAGGTTCATAGAATGAGCTTGACTTGAAAAAGCTCTATGATTTGGAATATTAATAAGAAGGGTTCTTCACTTGTTAAGCAATGCCTAGTTTGGATTATAAAATTGAGTCACAATTCTCTTTTTGGATAGATTTAATGGATTTTCTCCCGCAAATTCTCATATATTTCTCCATATAATTTGTTTGAGTAATTTTTTTTGGATACCATACGCTCTAGAGTTTCAAATTTTAAAGCTTCTTAATTAGTTGGGGATTCAATCATTTATCATTAGAAGGATCTAATTTGTTAGTACATATGGATAGATCCTAATGTTTGTGTGGTTGTATCTTCTATTTTGGAATATTTCTCTTATTGTTCTCTAATGGAAACTAATGCTCTTTCTTGGGGATATGATCCTTAGGAATTTTAACCAATTTATTGTGGATATCAAATTTAAGAGAAAGAGAAAGCTAAGTAAAAGGATTTCCTTTGGTAGAAAATGATTTAGAATACGCATTTTTAGCATCAAGTTAACTTCTTCCTCTAAATTCTATGTTAAAAAATGTCTTCCTTGGGACAACATAAGAAATAGATGATCCCAAGGTTGTTCTAAATATGAATTTTTAGGTTAACGAATATTTTGTGGATGATTTTTTCTTTGAGTTTCCTTTTTCCAATGGAATTTAGAGACTAGTGGCATACAGAGAATCAACCTCTTTTTCTTACAAATTATTTTTTCTGAATTGTGGGCTACTTCAAGTCATCCTACTACTTCTACATCTATACTTTTTTCTACTTAAAATATTGTTCCTGTCTTTAATATTTGAAACAATTGTCTAGAAAAAAAATATCATATCTTATAGGGTTACCAAAGCCTTTTTGGGTATGCATGGTAGAAAATTTTGGACTTGATAAATTAAACTTTGATGGCTAAGTGTTTTGTTGATGAAGTTTCAACTTCTTTGCATATTCATATTTTGAGAAAATTATTTCTAAATCATTTGACTCGATATTATTTTCCTCAATCTATGACCAAACCTTATCATAAGAAAAAAGAGTAGGTAAATGATTCTCTCTTCCATTGAATTTTAATATTCATGGTTCTTCTTGAAATAATCTAGGTCTAGGTATTAGCGAAGTTGGATGAGATAATGCTATTATAGTTTACTTCTACTTTTATTTCACTATGAAGTTAGGAAATAATAATTAGATTGAGACTCAAGTCATCCTTATGGGTCTAGAGAAACCTTATGAACTAGGTTGGAAGAAGATAATATGTGAGATAGATTCCATGATTTTATTCTCCCTTCTTAATAGTTGAATGACTCTTAAATATTCTTAGAGTTTGGAATATTTTGTAGAGTAGATTCTTTACCTTTCATGAAACTTTGATACTATCTCAAATTTCATATTACTAGATGCTGAATTTTTCTTGTAATTTTTTTGGATAAATGGGCCTATGATATTGATAACAATTGCAATGTTACAAATTAGGAGCTCATATTGTATTTAATTTTTTTTACCCTATTTTGATGTTTATTTTACAAATATTTTATGTTTTTTTGAATTTTATGAATCCATTTGTTTATGGAAGTGGTGGATATATGGTAAAATTCCTTGGATTTTAATCCTTTGGGATCTAATGATAGCTATTTCTCTTTGGAATTTTTCCTTCTTTTCTTTGGATACTTAATATAAATATTTCTCTTTTTTGCAAAAAATAAAAAAGCTCATATCTATAGAAGAATAAGTTCGACCACATTTATTTATATGTTAGAAAAAAAAATTATATATTACCATGATATATGAATTAATTTAATTTTAGAGATATTATATTTTAGTATATTATGTAAGTATTTTATTTTGTTATGACCATTATATTCTAACACATTATTCTATTGATATGGTGGAAATAAGTTATAATAAGTAGTATATTTATAGGGGGAATTTTATTTGTGTTAGAATAACAAAGAAGGTTTAATAAAATTGTTTGATATATACTATGTGTGTAGCTTATCAAAAATATTCTTATTTTGTTACAAATAATCTTCCACCCCTCTATATGCAATCAATTAATACATTTTCATACATAGTAATATGTTTTTTCACACATTACTTGGAGAAAGAATTCTTCATTTTACTTTTTTATAAATTTTTACCTATAACCCACCATTTACATTTGTTTGATGTCTTTGGTTGTTTTGTTTTGTATAGGCATTCCTTTTAAGCTTTGAAATATGTCTTTGTTTAGATTAACTCTTTTGATCAAAGCTATGAATTTAAGGAGGATTTTGAGAAGGCCCAAAGTATTGTTTAATATGAATAGACAACAACAAAATAACACTAAAATAAAGGGACAAGAGCTAAAAATAATATGAGATAAGAACCAACAAAGAAATGAGCCTTAAAAAAAGAGATACCCCTAAGAAACATAAAACAATGCTACAAAAAAAATACGAGCATGAAAAAAATCATGAAGGTTTAAATCGAAACCATGTCGAAGAGTTTTGGAATGGAGAAAACCCCTAAGAAAAGTGGTCCATCCTACCTTTTTTCAAGGAGAATGCAATTTTAACCAATAAAAACTTATCACAACTTTAGGTAAATTATATTTTCCTTAAGATTATAGCACCACACATCTCTAATAGGACCCACAAGAACAATGGAATCAAAACCTTTCTTTGATTCCTTATATCACATCGCTCTTTAATAATATTCTAACATGTGCTTTCCCAATCTCAATATGATATATGATACCTTTTGTCTAAATATGGTTTTTTTCTTTGAAATATTGGTAAGAATCAAAGAAGTGTGCAACTTTATGGCAATGTAGGAAAATATGGAAGGAAGAATTTAATGGTTTTTTCTCTCCCAAACATCATATTTTGAGAAAAAAAGTATAATATTTGGTAGCACCTTATTAGTATCAACACAGACAAAAAATCTAGCAAAAACTAAATATTTGATACATTTCATGACATTATCAATAGATAAAAATTGACCAAAAGAATTGGAAATAGCACAAATAGCCTTTTCATCTTAATACTCTAAAAAAATCCTTGGGAGCCTAACCAAAAGAATTGGAAATAACACAAATAACCTTTACATATTAATACTCTAAAAAAGCCTTGGGAGCTGACCAAATAGAGACCTTCTTAAATTTTTTCATTGGTGGCATAAAACTAGTAGACCATTTTTAAATGAAAGATAAGACTTAAAAGACCCAATTGTCTCCCTACAAAAGTCTCATGCTTTCCTCAAAATATTTGAAAGATAAGGGTATGTGCAGGATCATCATGGAAAAAACAGGCCCTTAAGTGGCAAAAAATTAGAAAAATTAGAGTTAGGTAACTTGACATAAAAATTTGAATAAGCTATCTATATTATTTCAAAAATATGTAAGAATAAAATTTGTAGAAAATTGAATGAATTTTCTAAACTACTAGGTTTATTTTAAAAAAGATAAAATCTATTTGGTGAAAATTTGAAATTTTAATGCAATAGTACTTAAATTTCAAGGAAAAAATAAGAAGTAGGTGTCTGACCACCCTAACCACAATAAAATGATAATATTTTTTTATAATATTTTAGATATAAGTAGAGGAATCATGTCTAGATGTGATGCATATTTTTTTATTACAACGTTTAAAAAATATTAAACTCGTCGTCTAACCACCTTAACTTGGTCAAAACTTCATTAAATTCAATTTTTATTTTTTTAAGCCTATAGTATACAAAGCATAGAATGTGACACATGTTTTGGATTCAAAAATGTGATGCCGTTTGGAAGCTATAGATGTTTTTGAATCAGCCTAGCAATCGGGGCTTTAGTTGCATTTCAAATAGAAAATGAATAATAATTATTTATTAAATTCAAAGTATAGCATAATTTATATTTTGGAAAGCTAAGAGTTTTCTTTAAAAACCTTTTCATTTCATCAATTTTGGGTTAAAAAAATGTCACCACATACCCTAGACATACCCATCATATAGCCACTTTTTGGCCCATCATGATCCTGCACATACCCATAATAAGAATAATCCATTTGTCATGGTAACCACATAAATTTGACTAGGCACATACCACCCTTTTAGAACCCATATTTGAACAAAATCAATATTCATACAAAATCCTAAGAATTTCCTAATGCAGACATTCCTTGTGTAGAAAAAAGCTCTATCAACCTGATAATTTAAAGATAGAAAAAGAGGTTCACCATCAATAAGGTATCAATAATGAACCTAATTTTCATTTGGTGGATGTTTCATTCAATTATGAGAGCCAAAACATGCAACTAACAACTAGAAATGATACCTAACTATTATAGAAACTATGATGGAAGGATTTAGAGCTCAAATAGGTGTGTACCTTGTTGTAAGAAGCTTGTTTTTAGAGCACAAAGGACTCATTTTCCTTTAGTAGTGAATGGGTCCCTGTTAGTGTTTTTGGAGCTAATATCTGAGCTATTTTCATTATTGTATGTACTCTTAGATCCCTAATTATGAACTCACAAAAACCTGTAATTAATTTTTTAGCTTCAATTCTTCATTCTTGCACATTGAATGACAACTTTTGCAACTTGACAACTTTGACAATTTTTCTCCAAATCTCTTCCCTACTTGATCTTCAACTTGTAAATCTATAAATACACATCCAAGGGAAGAAAAACTTGTTTATTTTTAGTGAATAGGGGTTTTCCTTAGTCAAACCCCTTTTAGGTAATTAAACCAAATGATGAGATAATGAAATTGAAACATGAAACATGAAATATTGAAATGTTGATACCTTGGATGATGCCTTGGAATGTAAATTTATATACTAACATGAAGTGGACATGAAGAATGTAGATCTTGACCTCAAATATGATGTGAAACAATGCATGTATGATGGATCTTTAATTCTACATTGGCAATCGTAGCTCAACAACATGCACGAATACACTATGCCTTTGACATGATGAAATGACCTTGAATTTTTGCAATAAAACCTTGATAATATTCCTTGAAATTTCCTTGAATTTATCTTGAAGTTCTCTATAATTCTCTTGTAAAGTATTAGGATGCTCTCTTTAAAATATTAGATGAAACTATGTGAATTAGCACCTTATTTATACTAAATTAGGAGATTAACCCTAAAATTCAAATAATTCAAGCCGACCTTAGATCTAGGTATTTATATCATAAGGATCATGCCACAATTAAATTATAAAATGGGTGTCCTACTCAAGGATGACCCATTCGCCACTAAAGGCGAATGTGTCCTAGCACAATTTCTAGGACCAAGCTTTGGGAAGGGGAAATAACATAAAAAATCCACCTCAAAAATGTAAAGAAAGGGGTGTCCTATGTGGAGAAGACAAATTCACCAGTAAAGGTGAATGGGTTGTAGTAGCATTTTTTAGGACGCCATATTTTCCAAATCAAATATCATAGAAAGTCATTATTGGGTGTCAGGGTAGATCCTTGAAAAGAGGGATTGAATTTGAATTAAAAGGGGCCAATTAGACTCAATTAACCACCATTAATTAATGAAACCATAGATAAGTGTGAAAGTGTGTTACAAAACTTTACAACACCTAAATAAGGTACACATTAGGTACATTTTATTAAAAAAGGGGCTCATTAGGCTTAATTAATTAAATAAACCTTTGAAAAGTGTGAAAGTGTGTTACAATGCTTTACAACACTTTTCTAAAGGAAAATTTAAGGTACATTTTACCAAATAAGGGACCTAGAATGATCTAAATGTTTAAGACAAATTACAACACTATTCCAAGGAACAATTAATTCAAATTTATGTTAATTATCTAAATTAAGTGTAAAAAAGGATTACTTTTTTTAACACTACATTTTTCCCCCACTTTAGTGAGAGGATGACCCCATGTAGAACTCACACTAAAGTAGACATTCAAGACACTTAAGTATGCATAAATACCAAAGATACATGATCATACCCTATTAAAGGGCTAACAAAAATAAAGAAAAACTAAGGAACAAGCAATAATCGTCACACACACGGTGTGGAATAGGTTGTTTGTCCAAGAAAAAGGATCAAGCTTCGATGGTCCAATGCTATATGGAACACATCTAGGCTATTTTTCCATAACATATGTTGCTCACTCTTGGGGTAGTGTAACTTTAGTCTTCCAGTAGTTGAGTTATCCCAATGAAGTGGAAAATGAGAGAATCATATTAGCCTCTCATACCATACCTAAGTTATCCACCTAACAACTTCGATAAGGTACCACAATGTAATTATTTTGTAAATGTTTTTGTAATGTAAAAATTTGTTAAAGGTTATGTGTAGGATCATGATGGGCCAAAAAGTGGCAATATGATGGGTATGGTTGATAACTTTTTTTAACCCAAAATTGATGAAATAAAAAGGGTTTTTAAAGGAGATTATCAAATTTCCATCAATATAAATTATGCCTTACTTTCAAATTTAATAAGTAATTATTATTCATTTTCTATTCGAATTACGACTAAAGTCCTGATTGATAAGATGATTGAAAACATTTATAGCTTTAAAATGGTATCACATTTTTTGAATCCAAAACATGCATCACATTATATGCTTCACATACTATAGGATTAAAAAAATAAAAATCGCATTTCATAAATTTTGACCAAGTTAAGGTGGTCAGACATATGAGTTTTTATATTTTTTAAAATTTGTAATAAAAAATTCATAATTATTATTTACTTGGAAAAAAATTACAAAAAAATATGCAACACATCGAGACATGATCCTCTACATATATCTAAAATATTGTAAAAAATATTATCATTTTATTGTGGTTAGGGTGGTCAAGAACACCTACTTCTTATTTTTCCAAATTTAAGTACTCTGCATTGAAATTTCAAATTTTCACTAAATAGATTTTCTTTTTAAACCTAGTATTTTAGAAACTACATTCAATTTGCTACAGATTCTATTCTTACATATTTTGAAATAATGTAGATAACTTATTCAAATTTTTATGTCAAGTTGCATAACTCTGATTTTTTAAAAAAATTGCCACTTAACCTATTTTTTCCATGATGATCCTGTACATGCCCTAAAGGGGATTTTTCTTTGTTCATGTAAAGGTCTTCTTCTTAGGGAGAATTGTGCTTAATGTCTCCAAGAGAGGAAAAGTCAAGGTGTCAGATCGTCACTCATGGGATTCCTTGTTCACATCATGCAATGATGGTAGATCATACACTCTTGGACAAAATCAAACCCAATGAGATCACCATGAAGAGGACACATCACATGAGAAAAGAAAAATAATTCCATGAATTTTTTTTCAAAATATGTCATCGATGTATGCCCTCACTTTAAATTTGTTGCTACACCATTACTGTGAGAAATTGCTTTAAAGTAGCCAATGTTTTCTCCTAAGACATGATAGATTTCCTCAAAAAACTCTATGCAAAGTCATATGATTCCAAATAAAGCTACACCATGAAATAAGAAGGAAGAAGTGGTTGCCTCTAGAAAATACAATGCTAAGCCTAGAAGAAAATTATGTCACATGCGATCCAACTTAAGGCATGTCCTCCACATCCCAAGCTTGGTCTTACATATACATGGAAGCCATTTGACTAGCCAAAAGAGACAATCAACAAGTGACATACGAGGACCATGCTACCTAACCCCTTGCCCCCACTTAGTGTAAGACAAGGATGAGTTGAGAATGGATAATATGCTACCCCTTGCAAAAAGGAAATGATTTTCAATTAATGTAAAACATGGAATAGTGAGTTTGTTATGATCCTACAATTATTACATGGCAAGAGGCAACAACTACATAATGAGTAAACAAAGTATCAACACTATGCATATCTAATGAGATATTCCCACATGTAGTATCTATCAAGTTAGGATGCACCATAGTCAAAGTTGGGCTTAGAAGAATTTTTTTTAAGATTGTTGATATTAAGTGAAGGCCTTTTTGATGCTTTTGTTTCTTTTGAAGGAAAAAAACAAAGACCACTAGTTATTTCTTGCATTTTACTCTAAAGTGGTCAAAGTGGATGCTTTAAAAAATTTTGTTGTCATTACCACTTTTTATTTTCCCCTGTCAGACTCTTTTGTTATGATCTTGTATTCTCCCATGAATTTAAGTATGAAATCAGAGGAATCCCAAGCATCTCCTAATAACTATGTCAGTTCTTCAATGTGTTTTTCTATTTCTTTTTTAGTATGCAAACAACTTTTAGGTTTAGGGTTAGGTTTGATTGTATACACTTTGTTATATATATGAGCAATCTCACTGTAACTCAGCTGTTGTGAAACATTATCATCATTGAGTTTCCTTTTAGGTGGTTCTAAGATAAGAATAGGTTTATTTTGGACTTGTGGTTGTTGTGAGCACTAGTACAGAAACAAAAATATATGATTGAAAAAACTTCTAAAAGATGCTTATAAATGACTGAACTTGGTCACGTGACTATTAGTAGCTTATTGCCAGTCATATATAACGTGACCAAATTGATGAATAAACCATTTTAGGTCATTTATTGGTTATTTTTATTGATCGATTTGGTAGTATATTTAGTAGTTGATTTAATCATTCATTGCTATAATTTGGTCACTTATTTAGTCATTTTTTTCCACTCAAATATTTAGTCATTGATTGTTCTAATATGGTCACTTATTTAGTCATTTTTTATCCACTGATATGTTTAACTAGTCACTTGTTTTTTTGTTGATTTGGTCATTGATTGTTGTAATCTAGCCACTTATTTTGTCATTTTTTTATTCACTAATATATTTAGTCATTGATTCTTGTTAACTAGTCACTTATTTAGCCATTTTTATTCACTGTTCACTGATTTATGTCAATTGGTAGTATATTTAGTCAATTTAATTATTAATTAATGTCAATTAGTAGTATAGTTAGTCATTACAAAAAACAAACTTCTCCAAAAAAATTCTACAATGATGGAAATGCATGCTTGAATCCCTTCAATGCGAGTACTTGCCACTTTCATATCTTAAAACTTCTACAATGTGGGAAATCTTCCTGGAGCAACCTATAATGTGTATAATCCAAGAAGGAGAGTTTTGATTGTGTCCCATATATGAAGCTCTCTCCTTTAATGCAGTCAACAATAACCTAGATAGAATAATTCCTCCTTTATATGCAATGTGCCATCTGATATGAGCAACAAGGTGTTTCCTTTTCTACCATGAATGACTTTTTGTGCCTCAATACAACCAACAAAATTACTATTAGTATAAATTAAAAAATAATAAAAGTGCATTGTATATTACAAGTTTACAAAATTTCAAACACAAAAGAAAGATAAATCAATTAAAATACTGTATCCTTGTCAACAAATGCCTTAAACAGGGTGTTCAACATAGGCCTAAAATATACATATTGAACCCTTGATTTTAGAACCTTGTTCAAAGTTTGAGAAAAGTGATATGCTCAGATCATAGAATGAAGTCTATCAACAATAAATAGACTAGAACAACATTATCAATAGAAATTTCCTAGAAAACAAGCACAAGAATGCTATTAGACTTAATTAGGCAACAAAAATTCCAACCCTGGTTCATGTGTTGTTTGAGTAAAGACCTGCACCATGGAAGAATCCATTTATACATAAATTCCAAATTAAGTTGATGATAAAATATTTTTGCTATCCAATTGGGAAGCTTTAACATCCAAAAATTACTAACCTGATGTTTGACAACAAGTTTCCCAAGTGTGACATCATCTTTACTTAAGAAATTAAATTCTCTTTCACAAACAAAAAATGATATATATTAATTTTTTACCAACTTCCTTAATATCCCCATGTAAGTAGACTAAACTAGGTGAGATTGAGGGTTTGAAGTAGAGTACCAACTTCTTGGTATGTGCTTGACTTTGATGACTTGTATCTCGAATGAAAATAGCAAGCTAGTTGCACTATAAAATCATTATTAATCATTGTTACAAAAATAACCACAAAATCCTCTTTAATTAAAATAATCCTTCTAGATATTTTAGTTAGTTTCTAAGAGAGACAATTTCACTATCCAAAAAACCATCAATCTATTTGTTGTATATAATTTCCTAGATCTCATAATTTGAATGTAATGAAACTAACCATAATTACCAAAGATATGACACTAAAATACAGTAGAAAATGAATTGTTTAATGTAATGCCTCAAAGAGATGTCATCTCATGGAATGAAATTATATTATTGCAGAATGTGCACAAAATGGATTTTGCAAGGAATCTCTCAAAATATTTGAATTAATGAAGCACTCTGGAACACCAAAATTGTAAGCTTTGGTTGTGTTCTAGATGCATGTAGTCATGCAAGTTTAGTGGATGAGGATTGCACATACTTCACAGGTCAATAACCCATATTGCATTACATATATAGTTGATCATTAGGTGTGCATGGTTGACCTTTGTGCCTATGTTGGATATCTTGAGGACACCCTAAACATTATTATTGAGATACTAGTTAAAACTTTGGTTCCTATGGATCATATATGAATATAGGCTGAGTATTCCAAAAACACTGATATTTTAGTTGGATCCTAAAAATGTTGTAACTTATGTTCTTCTCTAAAACATTTGTGCAAAAGTGGGTAGGTGTGGTGAGTTTCAAATAGTAAGGAGATTGATGAAAGATAGAGGAATTAAAAAGATACCTGCATGTAGTTGGATTGAATGGCATAAAATGGTAAATGTTTTTTTGTGTAGGAGACATATCACATCCACAAACATGGGAGGTCTATGCAAAATTGGAGAAATTGGCTTGGAAAATGAAGGTAGTAGGGTATTTCTAGATTCAAGACTTTTACTCAATGTTGTGGAATAGAAGAAAAAAGAATCGTTTATCTACCACCATAGTGAAAAGTTACCAATTATATTTGGTTTGCTAAACATGGCCCCTGGTACAACTATTAGAGTTGTTAAGAACCTTCAAGTATGTTATAATTTTCACACTGCATCTAAATTCATCTTCAAGATTTTTGCAAGAGAAATTGTTTTGAGAGATGTGAAACATTTCCATCATTTTAAATAGGGTCAATGTTCTTATGTAGAATAATGGTGATGCTAAATGAAACAATATGAAAAATAGGCTTACACTATAATAATGTGCACTACATCAGATATCCAATAATAACAAAGGGACATCCATCAAAGTATAACTGTAGGGATTTTTTTTGTCATATGTTGTAGTTACAAGTGCCTTGCTAGACATGCATGAAAATATGGAAGCAATATACACAAGGAAACTTAATTGTTTCAAAACAATACCTCAAAGAAATGTTATATTTAATTTTATAGTTTAACCGTGATACCGCACCATTTTGACATGATCCTTTCAGTGATGTAGGATGTTACTACTATACTACAGTGTTATTGCTTGGCCTTCGTAGTAATGTGGGATGTTACCACTACACCACACTATTATTGCTCAGCTTTTGCAGTAATGTGGGATGTTATCGCTACAACTAACTATATCTTCTTAGCTCTTGTAGTGATGTGGGAGAAGTATTTGATTTACTGCCATATCCCACATTTATTGTTCAACCTTTGCGGTAATGTGAGATGTTACCGCTACACCACACTGTGTCTTCTTGGCTCTTGCAGTATGGTGGTATTATGAAACTTGTCACAACAGTCTTATGAAACTTGTCACAACCATCTACTACCTTTGCACAACAATCTTATGAATCTTGTCAATATTTATGGGAACCTTTTAAATTACATTTAGATCTATAAGGAAACTATTCTATAGGGATGATAGTACCAAGAAACATGGCAATGGTTACATCAATAAATAGTTGACTAGAAACCATGAATTTTCAATGCATAATGGAGAATATATAGAGAGTTAAGTCAGTGAGAAAATATCCTTTGAGAATTGTCATAAAGAGTATGACAATCTAAGAGTTCATAGTAGAAAATCATATACCCTCAAAGACCTAATAGTCATAATAGATAAATTTTCCCCCTCCTCTCTCCTTTTTCTGCATTTCAACAACCTATGTGCATGGTGGATTCTACCCTAGGGGTATGCCACAGTTCCCCTTTGTCCCCCCTAACCCAAGCCTCATCTTGTCTCTTGCGGACTTGTGTCCCTCAACAGCCACTCCAGGAGGATCCAGTCCTTTAGTTGTAGATCTTTCGATGCCACTTGTTTCTCTGGTCAAAGGGTCGATGGTTAAGATTCTTCTAGAAACTAAAGGTTGGAAGGATGCTTTGACCAATGGAAAAAAGAGCTGAAACCCTCCACCTCCTTTTGAGGAGGAAGTTATTGCTTCAAGAACATATTTTGTTATCTCTGATACAATTAGTGATATGATTCTCTCTGTTAGAACTATAAAATTTTGAAAATTTTATGGCTATTTACACTCATGATTTTCCAAAGAATTCCTTACCATAAGCACAGGAATCCTCTCTTCATAACATATTTTCCCATATTTTGTCATGGGGTCCCATAGAATTCATCTAACTCTAAGTATTTCAATGTATAAATCATATAAGCGTAACATGTTGCAGGTATCGCCGATCCCAAAAAAAATAAAAAATCATTTTATACTAACGCATGTATTTTTTCAACATATCGACAAGATGTCAGAAATATCTCAACGACTGGAGGATACACATCGGCATGATGCAGTTTGTAATCGCAGCAACACAGGGATCCTATCGACAAGACAATGGTCATCGATATAAGTCATAATGAGCTTATTTTTGTCTTACCAATCAAAGCATAAAGAGATGTGTCAGTGAGACTTGAGTCATTAGAGTAGCATCCTACAACATTTGTTTAGTCTCACTGATAAAGCAGAGGTAAATCCTATCGGTAGTATAATGTCATCGAGGTGAGTTCAAGGAATTCTTGCCGAATTACCATGTCGCTATAACATAAATTCATTGGTAGGTGGATTTAGCAATATTCATGGTCTCGCCAATAATGAAATTCATCGGTCAGATTGAAGCCATCGAAGTGAAGTCTCATAGCATTCATTTGGTCTTTCTGACAAACTAGAGGAGGATTTTTTCGTTGTCATCGATATAAAGTCATGAAGTTTCATCGATTCCCTATGTCACACCGACAGAGTTGTACATGATTCAGAATTGATGATGCATGTGAAAGAAATAATCATTGGTGAGACTTGCTTCATTGGTGAGAGCTAAGAGAGTCATACCGAGTGTTGCTTTATTGCCAGGAGAAACATTATGTCTTAGCGATCAGAAGACAAACTAAAAGAAATGTCAAAAAAAATGAAGTAATCTATGGAGCATTTTCCCAACTCACAAAGTCACATTGATAAGCTTCATCGGTGAGAGTTACAGTGACATATTCAGGACTGAAGGAATGATTATCAGGGAGACTCAGAACGTTGACCAAACTGCATGACTCCATAGCAATATGTGATATATTAACTTTCGGGAGGACAGTGTCGGTATGACTGCAAAAAGTCTCATCGAGTGTTTAGTGAATATTTGAAAAGGTCTAAATGAAATAATTTTATGAGATTTGAATACAAATGGATGTGACCCTTCATGATGTTGATATATAATACCTATTTTTTGACAACGAATGAAGAGAGTAGAGATCGAGTAAAAAATACAATAGATAAGAATGTTTATAATTTTGAGACTATGATGCATGTCAAAAACAATGGAGATTTCAATTGAATTTTTGATGTGATGACATTTTTTCTAGTTTCAATTGTTTGTTGTGTTAATTAAAAGTATTACTGAAGTTGTCTCCAAGGTTGATGTTTTCTAATTGTTTAAAGTAATATATCAAGGATATTTTTTAGTTTATCAGTGCACACTTATTATATCTATATGATTGGATTAATTGGTTCTTTCAAGGAAAGATTAAGTCCTTTTAGTTAGTCATAGTAATTAGGAAATATCATTTGGATCATTAAGAAGAACTCAATAGTCACATACTTGCATGTTTATACTAGTTATAAACTTAAAATTGTATGCCAAACAATTTGAGTATCTGCAAGAAAGAAGTTATTTATTTTAGATTATCATTTGACTCCATACAACCAATAAGGCACTAGTCTCTTCTATTCAACTATTTAGTTACATTCATTTTATCATATGAACACATTATATTTTTTCCTTGATATTGCTTATACAATTTATACCAAAATAAAACTCGTTTATCCACTCCCATTTGCCAGTGTGGGTAAATTGCTTTAGGAAATGAACAAATGTCAATTCTGCTTTATTCAAATAGGTATACCTTCATAGGTCTAGCAACACCTAAAGAGAAGAAGGTTCAAATCATTTGGCCTTGTCTATTACCCTAAAACGTTGTGAGAGATTGGCAACCTCTCGTGGTTCAAACTTGGGTTTTTGAGAGCTAACAAATTGGTGACTTTGTTTGGGAACTATTTGTAGGATATCTAGTTGAAGATCATCATATAGAGTAATTGAAGAAAGATTCATAGTTTGAGAATTTTTAGAAAGAGTGATTCCGTTGGGGATACAATCAATAATAATTTCATTTTTTTCTCACTTTTGAAAAAGTGAGTGGCAGCTCTGGTAAAAACTTGAGGAAGAATGGATAGACAATTTGTGTATGGAACAAAATAATATTTTAGAAAGTAGCAGTTGATAAAAAAAATAAAAGAATTGAAAAAGAAATAGTTGCAATTGGACAAAGAAACACTACAATTGAAATAATAATTGTTACAATCAAGAGAATTCTGCAATAAGAATGAATACACAAGTGCAAATAGGCATTGGAACCCACATGTGCTTGATAATATAGTTGGAGATCTTCACAATGGAAGCAATGCATATCATGCACAATAGAACATTCATTCACCACAACCATCAGAGCAAGTAAATGCTTATCCAGTCCATCCTAGATAAAGGCTAGTAATCTATCAAGACTATTTATATGATCAACACAATTCTAGCCCACATGTAGGTGTCAATCAAAACATGCAATGAAATGTATATCCAAGTCAGTAGCTTGAGGAGGAAGAAGATGAGTACATACATACTCAAAGCCAAGATTCCATTGCAGAATCGGAATGTGGAATTTACCCCTTTGATTTGTTTCTTAACATAAGGAGACATGAAGGAGAAGATAAAATCTCTCTATACAATAGGATGATAAATATATGTATGCAATTACCTCCTAATTATAAGCCTACAAAACCCTTTTTTGTTGAACAGTTCATAAAAGTTTGGAAACATGAATCAAATTATTGGCCATAATCATCAATACAACATGCCTATGATCGAGTGAATAAATCTATTCATGCCATGGACAGGATAAGGTATGAGAACACTATCAATGTTGAATCCAATAGTTGTATTTCTGATGAGTATACAGAAATTGATCAAACAATGTAGCCAATAGAAGATGAGACATGTGGAAGTCAGAATGATTCCTATGATAGCTTGCATGATGAAGACAAAGATACAAGATACCTCTCTTGCATAACAAATTGTGACAGGAAAAGCAGTACAAGTTATGAGGGATCCAATGAATATTCAGATTGTGAAGATGAACTTGTGGATTTTGACTTACAATGGGGTGATTCTTGCAGTTCTTGTGGTGATCAAGAAGAAGAAGCAATGGAAAATGTGGGTCCATTTGATAGTGAACAAATAATTCCTCCAACTATAGTTGAAGACCATGAAGACACATTTGATCAGGAAGAGGGAGAAATAGTGGAAGATATGGAAGAAGAAATATGTTCACTCAGCAGTGACAAAATTTCATATATGCTAACTCTTGAATACCAGAGATGTGCACATGAAGGTGATTCTAAAGTCCTATGTCCAGTGTACAGTTTTTTGATAGTGAAAGTTCTTTGTGAAATGATTCATATGCCTCCCAGTGCATTTCTCGAAATGATGGAGAAACCTTTGAAGTTGATCAAAAATCTATATCCATTCAAGAAGAGGTAAGTGATTTAGAAATTTCTAACTCATGCAGAGAAGACATTTATTTGCATACCAAGGATGATAGGAGTCCAGCCTTGATTGGTTCAGATATGCATGATATTGAGGATATGAATCATATTTCAGTGTCAAATGGTGATATGGAAGATGTGCAAAATGTTTCTGATTTATTTGTCTCAAACAATGTTGATATGATAGAGCATTTAGATTTGTGTGAAAAGAATTTGAATCTTGAGATGAGTGACACAAATGATCATGATTTTTTCCCTCCTCATGTACATGAAAGTTGTATTCCTTGGTTGCATTATGATTGAAAATTGCATGTGCAAAATAATCTCAATTCTATGATGAATAAAGACAAGTATCTTTATGGGGGAAAGGGTTGCAAGTATCTTTATGACAACAAGAGTAGCAAGGAGGATGACATGAATACTTTCAAGATAAGTTCACTGAGTTCAAATCAGAATAAAATTTATGACAGAGGAAAGTATCGGCCTTTCTTTTGGGTGGCCTTGAGCCATCATTTACGGAAATGAAGTCTGATTTTGTTGCCAAAGGAATATAGAGGATTAAGGGTTGCTAGTGCATGGACAACTCTTGACAATCCTCTCAAAAAAAATTATTCCATGTACAATAGTTTAGGAAATAAAAGGAATAGGAGTTTCCATTACATGGAAAATATTGACATTCCTTCTTTTAAAATAAATCTTTCCATGTACAATAGTATAGGGTCATGTTCATCTCCATTTCCATTCATTCCAACCTGCTTATTGGTCCATAACTTTTAAATTCTGGTCTGCTCACCCAAAAAATGGATCCTTGCAATGATCTCACAATCATTCATCCCCAAACATAGCCACTTTTAGAACTATAAAATTTTGAAAATTTTATGGCTGTTTATACCCATGATTTTCCAAAGAAGTCCTTACCATAAGCACATGAATCCTCTCTTCATAACATATTTTCCCATATTATGTCATGTAGTCCCATAGAATTCATCTAACTCTAAGTATTTCAATGTATAAATCATATCAGCATAACATGTTGTAGGTCTCACTGACCCCAAAAAAAAAAAATCATTTTATACTAACACATGTCTTTTTTCAGCATATCGACAAGAGGTCAGAAATGTCTCAGTGACCAGAGGATACACATCGGCATGATGTAGTTTGTAGTCTCAGCAACACAGGGATCCTATCGATAAGACAATGGTCATCCATATAAGTCATAACAAGCTTATTTGTGTCTTACCGATCGAAGCATAAAGAGATGTGTCGGTGAGACTTGAGTCATCAGAGTAGCATCTTGCAGTATTCATTTAGTCTCGCCGATAAAGCAGAGGTAGATCCTATCGGTAGTATAATGTCATCGAGGTGAGTTCAAGGAAGTCTTTCTGACTTACCATGTTGCTATAATGGAAATTCATCAGTAGGTAGACTAAGCAATATTCATGGTCTCGCTGATAATGAAATTCATCAGCTAGATTGAAGCCATCAAAGTGAAGTCTCGTAGCATTCATTAGATCTTGCCAACAAAATAAAGGAGGATTTTTTTGTTGTCATTGATATGAAGTCATGAAGTTTTGTTGATTCCCTATGTCACACTGATAGAGTTGTACGAGATTCAAACTTGGTCATGCATGTGGAAGAAATAATCATTGGTGAGACTTGCTTCATCGGTGAGAGCTAAAAGATTCATACTGAGTGTTGCTTCATCGGTAGGAGAAAAATTATGTCTCAGTGATCAGAAGATAGACTAAAAGAAATCTCAGAAAAACATGAAGTAATCTGTGGAGTGTTTTCTCATCTCACAAAGTCACAGCGATAGGCTTCATCAGCAAGAGTTATAGTGACATATTCAAGACCAAAGGAATGATTCTTGGGGAGACTCAGAACATTGATTAAAAAGCATTACTCCATAGCAATATGTGATATATTGACTATCAGGAGGACTCAAAGTGTCGATATGATTGCAAGACATCTCAGCGAATGTTTAGTGAACGTTTGAAAAGGTCTGAATGAAATAATTTCTCAAGATTTGAATATGAATGGACACAACCCTTCATGATGCTGATATATAAAACCCATTTTTTGACAGTGAATGAAGAGAGTAGAGATCTAGTAAAAAATACAGTATATCAGAATGTTTATAATTTTAAGACTATGATGCATGTCAAAAATAATGTATATTTCAATTGAATTTTTGATGTGATGACATTTTTTTGGTTTCAGTTGTTTTTTGTGTTAATTAAAAGTATTGTTGAAGTTGTCTCCAAGGTTGATGTTTTCTAATTGTTTAAACTAATATATTAAGGATATTGTTTAGTTTATCAGTGCACACTTGTTGTATCTATATGATTGGATTAATTGGTTCTTTCAAGGAAATATTAAGTCCTTTGATTCATTCATAGTAATTAGGAAATCTCATTTGGATCATTAAGAAGAACTCAGTAGTCACATCATTGCATGTTTATACCAGTTACAAACTTAAAATTGTATGCTAAACAATTTGAGTACCTACCAAAAAGAAGTTATTCATTTCAGATTATCATTTGACCCTGTACACCCAATAAGGCACTAGTCTCTGCTATTTCACTGTTTAGTTTCATTCATTTTATCATATGAACACATTAGATTTTTTTCTTGATATTGCTTATATAATTTATACCAAAATAAAACTCATTTATCCACTCCAATTTACCAGTGTGGGAAAATTGCTTTAGGAAATGAAAAAAGGTCAAGTATGCTTTATTCCAAGAGGTATACGCACCTAGGTCTACTAGCACCTAAAGAGAAGAAGGTTCAAATCGTTTGGCCTTGTCTGTTACCCTGAAACATTGTGAGAGCTTGGCAACCTCTCGTGGTTAAAAATTATGTTTTTGAGAGCTAACACTCTCCTCCATGGAGAACATTGTTGTGGGTCATTTTCTCCCCTTCCATCCCACTATTGATATGGTTCAAAGATGGGTTGTTACTAAATGGCACTTTAAGGGAAGTGTGGACATCTACGCTATGTCGAGTGGTCTCTTCCTTTTCAAGTTGACAGCCTTAGAAGATTTGGTTTTGGTTCTCTCTTTTGGACCTTGGGTTTATGGTAAACAAAATTTGGCTTCATGTCATTGGAAGTCAGGGTTTGACCCTATTATGGATCTAAATAAATTTTCTTTGGTTTGGGTATGCCTACCTGGGTTACCATTGGAATATTGGGAAAAATCAATCTTGAAAAGAATTGGTGATTCCTTGGGAAACTTCATTACTTCTGACTCTATCACCAGATCTAAGTCTAGGTTAGTGCTTTCCTAATCTTGTGTGAACATTAGTGTGAATAAGACACTTCCTAACTCTGTTAAGCTTTTCTCTAAGTTTGGTACCTAGGTTCAACCTGTGTGCAATGAAAATGTTGTGGTCTACTATTAAAAGTGTGCCAAACATGGTCACATTATCTCTGATTGTAAGTCCTTCCTTAATAAGGAGCCTAACTTGAGAGATTTTACTACTATTGCTAAATCTCCTCTAGAAAATGATGTTCTGATTATTGGTGATCTGGAAAAATCTACCTCGCCAGACTTGTCTGAACCCCCTAACTCTAGTTTTCCTCTTCTTGGTTTGGAGACCAGTGTTGATCTAGCTTTGATCCTTGCTAATCTTTCCCTCACTAAGAATTTGGCATGTGATAAGGTGTTGGATATAGCTAATCTATCCTCTAACCTAGCTATTGGGGGTGATGAGCTTGTTGGTGATGCCCTGCTAGAGGTGGTTTCAATAGGGACTAGTAAGAATATGGGGGAAGAGGGTCAAATTTGGGAGGATATGGGTATTGGAGATGTGACAGATTTCAACTATGAGGATTTGAATTTGGAGAATGTTCTTGAAGAGTATAACTAGGTAACCCCAAAGAAAAGAGGGAGGAAGACAAAGGCAGATGTGGGTGGCGATTCCAAGCCTAGAAGTCCTAGCTAGAGACTTACAAGGTTAAGAGAAACCACAAATGAGATAGCCATTGGTAAACATAGGACATTCGATGTGTCCTCCAAGAAAGGTCAAAAATGAAGGTCATGTCATTAAATGTGTGAGGGCTAAACAACTGTCATAAGTAACTTGCTCTAAAATACTATGTTTTTTAACATAAAATAGATGTGTTAATTTTACAAGAAACCAAGATGAAAAAAGTAAATTTTGATAATGTTACTAAGTATTTATGGCCAAGGGCCACTTACTCCTATAGTGATGTTGAAGGGGCGTCTGGTGGTCTTGCTATGCTTTGGAACCCTTCTAGATTTAATGGATCCAAACTATTATGCTATCTAAGTAGTGTTGGTGTTTCTTTTACCTACCCAGATGGCTCTTGGTCACTTATCAATGTTTATGCTCCCAACCAGAGGAGTGTTAGGTATGCTTTGTGGCAGGCTCTTTCTGACTGGATTAAAAAAAATAGTGTTTATTGGTGGCTAGTGGCTGGGGATTTCTACTCCCCCTTATTTCCCTTAGAGAAAAGTGGTGATCTAGTGGATTATTCTGACAAGTCATGGCTGATCTAGCAAACTTTTTGATTTTGACTGGCTTAATTGACATATACTTAATGGGCCAAGATTTTACTTGGACCAACAGGGATCTAGGGGAGGACTTGATTCAAGTTAGATTAGATATATTTCTTTGTTCTAGTAATTGGACTGGCCTTCTTAGTAACACTCTTTGGGCTATACCCAGGACAATTTTTGATCATAATCCACTACTACTACCTTGAGCAACCAATCTACTATCATTCTATTCCCTTTCTAGTTTGAGATAATGTGGAATTCCCACCCTGATTTAAAAAAAAAAATTGTTGAATAGTGGAATATTCATGTTCGTGGTTCCCCCATGTTCAAAATCTTTTTTAAACTCAAACATATCAAATGTATGGTGAAAGGTTGGAACAAAAGGTTTTTTTGGGATGTTTTCTAGAAAAAAAATTGTTAGGGATAAATTCAAATTGATTCAAAAGAAAATGGAGGGAGATGTCAATCTTCCTACTTGCAACCAGGAAAAAGAAAGCTGAAAGGAGTGGAAACAAATTCTAAGGAAATAGGAGATTTTCTTGAAGTAGAAATCCATGCTCCAATGGTTGAAAGAAGGTGACAGGAACACCTCTTTCTTTCATGTTTCTTTTATTAAACATAAGCAAAGTAATAAGATAACTAAATTGCATAATTCTTTGGGGAAGGTTGTCAATTTTCCCTCCCTAATCAATCTGGTGGTTGCAGATTACTTTTAGATAACTTATGTAGCTCTTGTTGATGCTCCTAATCTAACTTTGGATAGTTTATTGCTTGACCCACTCCCGACTATTATATCCCAAAATGATAACCTTAGGATCCTCAATGTTGTCACTCCTTAGGAGGTCATGTAGTGTCCCTCGGTCGGTGTAATCTTTGTGTTGTTACCGATTCATTTGTGACGTCAAGTTTGAATGGTATGTGGTTAAATTAATTTGTTTGATTTGTGTTTTGATAAATAAATAAATTGTGGTGTAAATGGAATGTTGTAGTGGTTTGCATAACCTCCCAGATTTCTTTTTCAACCTGACATAGCGGCGAAATCAACATTGTTGAATTTATTGTATACATGTAATTCTTTTTCTCTCTAGTCTCCTCTCTTTCCTAAATTGAATTCTTGAACTTAATTGTAATCTCTTTATCTTTTGCTCAGCTGCGGCCATATACTGTAGTTTGTATATCGAATTTATGGGAGATTTTCTATTGACACATAAATCTTTGGCATCGATACCTACTATTGTCTCGATTGATTCCCACACTCTTAGCTATTTGTAGAAGACTCTACTATATACTGGTTGTTAACAGGAACTCCGCATGTCAAACGGTTGGCTATAATTCATAATATCTAATGTAGTTACCTCTATATTTATCTTTGACATTGATATTCTTCAGATATTGATTGGTGTTATCATCAATATTGTAACCGCTCTACTGGGACACCTCATGCAATGCGTGGATAGGTAGTTCTATCATGCACATTTAATGATCAACCGCTTATGTAATACGGGGAGTTACTTTTTGTGCATGGAATATTTAGTGGAAGGATATTTTTCAGGCAAGAAATGAGGATGGCGAAGATATTCTATCTAACACCTCTAACCTTTAGGTGAGAAAGGGGCGGCTGAACCGATGATTTTGGTCTCCACAGAGTTACAAACAGATTGTCACGGTTTCCTTTCCTTCGGACGGGGGGAAAAAGAAATTGCACTTAGCCTTTTTAAAAGAGAAGTGAACGAGGGTTCCAGTAGGATTCATTTTGTTTCCTTTATTTTTCTTGACTATCACTACCATTGTTTTGGTATGGCTAGGGAGAGGCACTCGTATCAATGAGGGCTGGGTGTTGGGTACGATATGCTCATTAGACAGCAAGAATTCGAGGTGGGGACATGCACCTTCACTCTCTGGATGAAGCTATCACCAGCGAGGATTCACTGTGGAAATTACTTCAACTCTGACCAGTGTATAAGCCAGATAAGTATCGGTATAACATGATTTTGGTAAAAGGCTATGTTGTTTGATATTATGAATGTTTTCATTTTACTTCATTCCAGCCATCGTGCATGTTGTCGTTTCTTCTGGGTGTCGATTCATGAAATTGATATTGGATATGGCTTGCTTCTGTCATTTAAACTTAATCCTTTAAATTGTTTGATTTATGTTAAGCCTTTGGCACCTGTGAGTTTTGTAACATCATTGCATGTTACGCATATTGCACGTCCCTTACTTATCCTAAAGATTGCTGGCAAGACATTGTTTCAAAATCCCGTGTTTACATCCACTGAACATAAATATGGCCTTCAACTGTTAAGCTTTTGTGGTTCCCTTGGTGGACGTCTGGAACCTATATAAAATTTGAGAGAGGACTCTTAAGATTTTTCTATGTCAGTTGAACTAGTCCCAGCCCAAAGTACGGCAACACAAAATCCATGGCCCCTGGCTTTCCTTGACTGACAGCCACGCATCATCGACCGAGCGGCTTCATAATCACCTTTGTTATGATAAGTCTGTGCAAGATTATAATGTGTATGAGTTTTCATGAGAGGGTGGCGAGGAAAACATGAACTATTTCAGACTGTGAAACTGCGGATGGCTCATTAAATCAGTTATAGTTTCTTTGATGGTTACCTGGTCGATCCTGCCAGTAGTCATTTGCTTGTCTCAAAGATTAAGCCATGCATGTCTAAGTATGAACTATCTTAGTTGATTGAACCACAAGGGAGTGATGCCCATTTTCTAATCCAAAGCTCCCATTTTGGCGTAGGCATTAAGGTTGCGGGCAAACGTAGTGGACAGTTTGGCCGAATGTTTTAGCTTTAATTTTCCAATTTTGACTCTTCTTCTGTATCTCTTATGAGTAGTAATCTGATGACCTTCTTTTCCGTCACTTTGATGGAATATAGACGTGCATGTATTAGGAAGGGCATGATGCATGTTTTGGGGTTGAATAGTAAACATACGGTCACTCTCATAACATTCCATTTAGACTCCTAGGGTATAAGTTTCGTTGTGCTTTTCTTTATCACTGACCTTATTGAGTCTCCACATTACTTAAAATTTCTCTGATAGATTTGAGTTTCCTTTATTTCGGCGGTGGTTAAGTTAACACCTATGTTAGGCACCCTAGATTCACCTTTATAACAGGCTGATGCTCTACTTTATCTAACTAGCGGGGCAGGGTGAGCCTCAAGTAGATATTCATTATAGTAAGGTAAATTAAATAGTACTTTTTACGGTCTGCACTTTACTGCAAAATAACATGCAAGAAGATAACCCTTCATTTAGTCCCAAGAAATTGGAAAGATGGCTATGGATGTGCTGTAACCTTCCTTAGAAATTATTGAACCATTTATTGTTGTCAACTTTCATCTGTAAGAATGAAATGTATGCAATATTTGTAGTAGAATTAAGGGTTGCCTTATAAATTAGAATGATATATATACATTTACCTATATTTGTATGTCATAAACTTAAAAGAAATAGGTGGGATCTGCTCTAGGGAAAAATCAAATAGAAATGTAATGTGTAATTGAGTATTTTAAATTGAATAGTGTTCCCTAATTTTGTTATTAAATTAGCTTGAGAGTATAGATTATGGTCATTAGATAGTGGAATGGTAGTTTTGCTATGTGAAGCCATATAGAATAATGATTTTACCTATATATAAATAATAGTACATAAAAATGAATTACGGTATAGTGTTGCATGTGGGAGGTTAAATAAATATTTATATAGAATTGATCTTTAATGTAGAGTTAGGTGACTATTATTGTAAGGAAGTATATTTAAAATAGTAGGTAGACGTTTTAAGTTAACCCTTTCTTTTGCTTCTTTTAGTGGCTCTATGTAGACAGATATATGTGAGAAAAATAAATAAATAAATAAAATAAATTAGCTCTATTTATTCTTAGTCAAATGAGTATTTTTGAAAGAATAAATAAATGAAAATTTTGTTATAAAGATACCTATAGTTGTATGATACCAATATTTTAGCGATTGCTTCAATATTTAGAAGTTTATGATGTAAATAGGATTATGTTGAAATTGGGAAATAACTAATCTTTGGATAGCTAATTGAGGAAACGAACTAATGATCTAACGAAATAGTTAATTTGAGAGAATGTTATGAATGTGAAGTATTTTTTTTTATGATTATAATGCCTGACTGGATGTGTTAGTTATGGGGTTGATTTTCTTATTGATTATGGTGGTTGAGTAGGTAATGAATTCACTTTGGGTTAATGCTTAATGGAGTGAATCCTTTGTGCCAAATGGTTACTGAGAATATTTTGATTTCGTCATTGGTTTTGTACCGAGATGATTGTATCAATTTCGATTACCTCCTTGTGATGTTATCACTCATTTCTACTTTTGTCAACTTGTAAAGAGTGGATTGAAAATAGTTCTTTGATATCTTGTTGTTGTTGTCATTCCTTGGATGGGAGAACCCTTGTGATAGCATTTTGTGAGTCTTCTAGAGATTAGAGGGGATATGGTTTTTAACTTTGCAAGGGTTGGTATGGGGGCCGGTGACTTGGGAGGATTCACCTTGGGTAACCCATACTAAGCTTGAAGTATTTATTTGGATTTTATGTTGTTTAACCTAAAAGAGAGTGATTTTATGAATCTGTTTCTTGGATGAAGATTGATATTGCACTTGGATTGTTTTTATGTGGCTTTGAGTTTGATGTTGATTTTGAGATCAAGTTTTGTTGCCACCTTGTTGGGAAACCCTTGTATTAGTGATTTATCAGTTTTTGAGTGAAAGAGAAAGAATGGTGTTGCTTTATTATTGGCCTTCACTTTTGGTTCTTTGTGAACTATTGCTCGTATGATCCATTTGATGTTATGGGTTTAGCCTTGCACTTGAAAATAGTTTCGTTATGAGGATTTTGTGTAGGATCGTGTATGCCTTGCTTAATGCAATTTATCTTGTGGTTTTATATGTTGTGCATGGGGGCTTACCCTGTTAGTATCTTTTGAGTTTTGTTGTTCATAAGGGGAGTGGCTTTCAATGAGGGCCGAGACCCGGAAGTGGTCTCAGGGTAACTCATTGGAAGTTTATTAATCAAGTGAAAACATTAAATATTTAATTAGGGGTTTTGGATAGAATCACACATTAACAAGATAGTAGTGAATTCCTCACACATGGGTCAAGTTCTTGTATGGGCTTGAAATGAGTTGAGAAGGCCTGGAATGGAAAAATCATTTTCTTGTCCTTATGAAAGATAATCGATGCCACATTGGATTGCATGTGAGGCCGGGTTTCGTAAGAGGTCACCAGGGTAACCCAGGTTGGGGGCCGGGGCCTAGGAAGATTCGCCAGGGTAACCCATGCAACATTGCGATGACACTCTTCCTTAAACAACCAAGTATGCTCTGTTTTCCTCTATGTTATTCTTGGGCCTTTGGAAGCACATGTTGGCTTTCGTATGTTGACGCTTTATTGGTTATTCCTTATGTTGGGCACATCTTGTGTTGCTTATATCTTGTGCTGGGGATTGTCTTATGTTATTGTGGTTCTTGTTGTGAAGTCTTGTATCCTTGTTCTATATGATGGTTATCGTTGGGGTCTTTCTTGTCATCTCTTAGCACGGGGGGTGGGCCTTCGGGTCCATGTGGTTGGGTGGAACGTGCTATGCACCCCATTGGGTCCCCAGTCGTCGATCGAGAAGTGCAAAATTGTACCTTGCAGTGACTCCTGAGTTGAACCAGAGTTGGATCCAGTATTGCAGCTTTGTACTCGTTCATTTCAAATGTATCATTCCATTTTATTGTATCTTTCCCAATCATGTTGGGAAGCAGCATTGTAATATTGTAATCCTTGATTAATGAGTTGTCCATGTTCATGTTATCTTATGGTTACTGGTGTATACTTACCTTCCATGTGATGTAATTATGTTGTTGTGAAAAGTAATGCAGTCAAGTAAACCCGAGGGATTTGTTATATGTAGATCATGTTTAGTTTCATATCATGTGATATATGATTATTATGATGTATGTTGGTATTTTTTTTTTTTTTAAAAAATTTGGTCCCATAAATGCTAGATGTAATGTATCCTTTGGGGTTGCTTGGCAGGGCATTAATGTGTCAAGTTGGCTACTTTCAGTATGGGGGATTACAAAGCTCTTGGGCCTAATGGTTTTCCTCTGGCCTTCTTTTAGATATTTTGGGAGATTATTGGTGAGGACCTTGTCCTAGCTGCTCATGATTTTTTCAAATCTGGTAAGATTCTAAAGCAACTGAACCACACCTTTGTAGCTGTAATTCCCAATATTGTTGATCCTCAATCTATGGTTGATTTCCACCCCATATATCTATGCAATGCTTTTATAAAATCCTCTAAAAATTTCCGTGAACCGATCAAACCTCTCCTTGACAAAATTATTAGCCCCACTCAAAAAGGATTGGTGCCTAGTCATCATGTCCTTGATGCTACCATAACCACACATGAATTACTCCATTTCATGGATAGATGCAACTACACTGGCATGGCCCTTAAATTAGACATTTCAAAATCTATGATAAGGTGATTTGGGATTTTTTACAAAAAAGTCCTAGCTAAATTTGGTTTTGACCATTTTGTGATGAATATAATAATGGAATATGTAACAATGGTTAAGTACTCTGGTCTGGTAAATGGGTCTCCCTTTGGATTTTTCTCTCTTGGGAGATGTATCAAATAGGGAGACCCCCTTTCACCCTATTTTTTTTATAATGTTTGCAGATGTCTTGAGCAATAATTTCTCTAATCTATTGTTTTAAGGGTCCATTAAGGGAATTAAGGCTACCTTTTCCTTAGAGTGGATTGTGATTCAACAATTTGTGGATGATACTTTTCTTTTTGGGAAATCCTTTTTGATGGAAGTCAAGAAATGGAAAATTTGTCTTAACAACTATGCTTCTTGTTCTGGGCAATGCATTAACTATAATAAAAGCATGATTTACTTTTTTAACAACACTCCTAATCTACAAGCTCGGGTGACTATTGTTCTAGCCTATTTGAGTGGTTCTCTTCCTTCAGTTTATCTTGGCTTACTACTTATTGTCAAGGAAGACACTTTAGACTTTTCAAATTCTATACTAGAAAGTATCCAAAGAAACCTAGTTGGGTGGAAAGGATCCTTGCTTAGCCGTATTGGTAAATTATAGCTCATGTCTGCTATTCTTCAAGGTATCCCTATCTATTTCCTCTCCATTATCAAGATTCCTAGATATATTGCTAAGAAATTTGAGAAAAATCATAGGACTTTCCTCTGGTAGGGGAACAAGGAAAAGAAAAATTGCTCTAGTTAAATGGGAAAAGGTTTGTCAACTCAAAAGTTGTGGTGGGCTTGGGATTAGGACTTTTTCTAATACCAATAAATCTTTAATGGGAAAAGTAGGTTGTGACCATCTAAGGGATAGGAAGGATTGGTGTAAGATCATGAATGTGAAGTACCTTCAAAATAGACCTTTGATTGACTGCTTCTCAGAGGTTCACCCTTAGGGGTCCTTGGTGTGGGGGTGTATTTGCAGTCTGCAGGGTCTTCTGAGGAATGGGATAAAATGGAAGAATGGTAATGGTAATAAAATTAGATTCTTGGATGACTAGGCTTAGTTACTTGATACTCCCTTGGAAAGCTCTGAATTTAGGAATACTATGAGATTGGTTCAACGATTCTTTGGTATTTATATTAGTGATTACATCCTTGACCCTCACAGTGCCAGAAAATGGAATGACTTGGCCCTTTGATGCTCCTTATCGCCTGATCTAAGGCTCCTTTCCAAGACTTTGCAGGAGTTGCTCTCCCTCACTAGACTTCCAACAACCAACAGGAGGGATGAATTCTTCTAGACTCATGATAAGTAGGGAGATATTTCAATTAAATTAGCATACAATCTACTGACGAATCAGGGTGTTGTCTTTGATCTATGGAAGAAGGTATGGAATCAAGACATGATCATGAAAGTCAACTTCCTTTGGTGTACTAATTGCCATAACATGATTCTAACTCAGGACAATCTAAGGAAAAGTGGATTCCAGATCCCCAACAAATGTTTTTTATGCAAGTGCAATGAAGAATCTATGGATCACTTATTGTTACACTGCCCATTTGTTGTTGAGGTGTGGGAGTTGGCTATAGGAAGATAGGGGATTTAATGGATTAGGTGTTGGGATATCAAATCCTTTATTTTAATTTCATCTAAACCCTTTGTCCACCCTTTACCTGGAAAAATTTGGAACCAGGTCCCCCCTATTATATGCTGGTGTATATGGAAAGAGAGAAATAATAATATTTTCAATAACATTGAGATGAGTTTGAAAGAGGTGTTTGGTATTAGTTCTCGACTTATTTTGAAAAACATCTCTCTTTAAAGGGAAAACCCAGGATAAAGAACTTCTAAATAGGGAGGAAATAAGTATGGCCAAAGGTTGGCACCAGAACCTAGATGGTAACTCCTATGACAACTCTAGATCCTTGGCTTGGAGTGTCACTATTTGGAAGCCTCTGGACAATGGCTAGTATAAAATAAATTTTGATGGGGCTGCTAAAGGCAACCTGAGAAGATCTAGTATAGGAGGTGTGATCAGAGATTGCAGAGGGAATTTTGTGGTTGGTTACTCTAGGCGGATTGATGTCCATTCTTCTATGATTGAGGAAGCTAGAACATTGTTGAAGGGCTTATAGTTGGTTGTTTCCATGGGGATTGAGAACCTTCATATTGAAGGTGACTCTAAGTCTATTATTGATGCTATTAACTTTAACAGGTTATTGGGGTGGAGTACTAAAGACATTCTTTCAGACATAAGGCTCTTCATGTTAAAGTTGAAATTAAAGGTTGCCACCCATATTTATCAAGAGGGAAACCAAGTTGTTGACACCTTAGCCAATTTTGGCACACATTGGAAATTTTCCAAATGCTAACGTTCTTGAGGGAACCTACCACTTAGAATTTAGGGTATAATATTGAAGGAACAAAGCCTTTACTTGACCCATGATGATAAATAATCAAGCACTTTATTGGATTTTTTGGGGGGCCCACATGATTGTATTTTAGGCTATGTGGACAAGTTTTAAAGATGGGTTGGATAACAAGTGGCATAACTTCAATTATGAGATGGAGCTTGTTTTGAAAAGGGGTTTCATAAGATGTTGCGGCGGGTACTTGATGATTAAGACTAAGTTGGACCATACCTTAAGTAATCTCTTTTTTAGGATTATGTTAAGCCATTGTATTTTCAAATTTTTTGATTTTTATTTTGATGTGACTAATAATTATGAGATCAAGCTCTTAATTGGTTCTATCTTGTCTACTATTTTGTCCCTACTTTTGAAAGCTAACCTTTTTGGTGTCTCTAAATTTGGACCCATGACCATCTTTCCTAGGTTTCTGTACATTTAGTACATGGAAGGAAAATATTCCATTCCCATCATGTCCTACTTAATTAGTTGAATGTGTTTGAAGATCCTCATTTATGATTCCGCTAAGATTGCTTTAAGGAAATTACTTCCTCAAGTGTGTGACCTATCCATTGCTTTGATTACCACAGGTTGTCATTTTTGGATTAAAATCCTAAATGTGTGGGTGATTCTTCACCTTTGCATTATCTCTAACCTTTTATTTTCTCAGAGTTTTTGGTTATTATGTGTGCAGAGTGATGTTATGGGTGGTGATAGGGTGAGAACTAAGCCAGAAAACTATAGAGAATTTTGAAAAGTTTTGCTGGTGTGGCACATATGTGTTGAGGGTGGTCTTGCTCCACTAATGGAGAGTCTAGTGGGCCATGACCCTAATCTTTCTATGCAGTTTTTCAACTCTTGGAAAGATTGTCATGTGAATTTGGGTGGTATTTCCTTTAATGTGAATGAAGAAGTGATAGTGCAGGCAATAGGGCTCCTATGTACTGGTATGAAGCACCCGAAGAACACTAAAACTTAGGATAATGAAATTATAAACATATTTTTTGTGGGGAGTGAGGAGACAATGCACAACTAGTTTGGTTTTTAGTGGGAGGCTCTCCCTCAGTTATGGAACCAAGTGTTCCTTTCTCTGATGAAGTACATGACTCTGGAAGATAGATTCAAAACCTATTATTTCTACCATTTCCCTCTTTTGAACCACCTCTAACATAAAATTTTGTTATGCCTTCATTTTTTCCTTTTAATGGACCTAGAAAGTTATGTTGAAAAATGTATTGAGGATGTTGGTTTGAATCCTAATGACCCTCCTCCCCTACCACTCCATGAGGGCCTCATTTTGATGCTCTACCATTTCCATCTTGCTTTATGCCCACCCAAAACCATATTTGTTGTCTGTATTGAAGAGATTGAGCCTCCCATTGTGACTAATTTATCTATGGTTGATTCCAAAGGCCCCATCAAGAAAAAATACCCGGTCCCTATTGACACACATAAACCCAAACCAGTTGCTAAAAGGATTAAGGGGAATGTGGGTGTGTCCTAGACTAGTGTAGAAATTAGCCTTTGTGAGCTCAAATCAACCCCTGCTAAGAGTGCTAGCAAGCTAGCCCTGAAAAAGAAAGGAAAAGAGGAAGGGAAGATTTTGAAGGAGCCTCCAAGAAAAGGTAAAAATGTTGTGGGAAAGGATTCTAAGGTGGATACGGTGGTTGCAAAGATGGTGGTGACTAGTGGCGATACCATAATTTGATGATATGGTAGGTTGGCCAAGAATAGCAAAAAAGTGCAGGTGAGAGACTTGGATACAAAAGAGGAGCGGTCTAGCATCAAAGATAGTAGGGACAAAGAGGAGTCTGAGAGTGAGTAGGAGGAGTATTCTAGAGGGCCCAACACCATTCCTGAAATTGGAAAAGTGTTGAAGGAGGACTTAGCCTATTTATCTTTGGGCCTATTGGATGTTGAGCTTACTGATACTGGAAAGAATAAGGTTGTGAGGGACGAGCTCTGTGTGTTGCCAGAAATATTGGATAAGTTGGACAAAAGATTATGTGGTTTTACCTACTTCACAATTAAGCTAGTCCACTATGTTTCTAGCACCCTATCAGGGGTTATGAAGGATGAAATGGACAATAAGAATGCTAAAGATCATCAAGAATGGATCAGAGATGATGTTGTTAATCTCCTATCAAAGAACTAGGGAGATGTCAGTTAGTCTATTGTGTTTGTTTTTTGGCCTTTTTTTTTTTTTGGTCTTGAACTCTATTGGCCCTTGTGGCTCTTTGTGAAGGGTACAACACCTTGTAAATGTTGCTTACCTAATAAAAAATAGTCATAATAGACCTAGTGATATATTTCAGAGTCATAAGAATAAATTCATAAGAGAATATATTCAAGAGCATGAAAAGACACTGAGATGGAAGGGCAGTTAGTAGAGTTGAAGAATCAAACCTGTAGTGAGAAGGTAGGGAGAAGAAAGTAATTTATGGTAAAGAGCATCATGGCAGTTTCTCAGGTGACTATATTTGGGCAAGGAGAGAACTTAGTGAAAACATTACCATCAAAACAATAAGGATACTAAAAACCCTACCAAACCCTAGGGCCTTTTTCATCACCTTGTAGAGATCTCAAACATGTATGAAAACATTTCATAGAGACTAAAATCATCTCTATTTTTCTGATCACAAAAAGAAACAAAAAGTAACAAAATTTTAGATTTACAAGTGTTGAAAGGTACATGAAAAGTATATTATCCTAAATTTATTTATTTTTAAAAAATAACCCTTAACTATCAAATACAATCTAACAAAATATAAATATACAATGAAATATTATGATTAACAAAATGATAATTTTAATGGTTATCTTAAGGTAGAAAAAAAAAAGTGCAAGTGAAGAGTTAAACCCTTAGATTATTCTAAACAAATAACATTTTCATTTACATCATTTTCAAATATATTTTTTAGATTTGTCCAGCTATACAAAAAAAAAATCAAATTTGCAATGATCTCAAACATCTAAAGATTTAAAAATCTGATATTTTTAAATCTATTCTTGGGTGTATCCTACAAACCTCATCATAAAAGGATAGGTCATCACCTCATTTAGACCTAGATGTGGAACTTCCTTTGTTGTTTTTCTAGAATCCAAAATAGGCCTAACAAATGCTAGAAGAAATAACCCTATAAACATGCAAAAGGAAAAGATAAATTAGTAGTAATTTACTAATTTTCATTCAACTTCTCTATAATCATTTTCAGTACGTAATTCTATTGTGCTTTCAACATTTATAATATGAAGTTTAGCTATTCAAATAGCTTAAATAATTTTAAGTTATAAAAATGATAAATAGGCTTTAGCAATTCAAAAAAATCCACTTCTAAACTTTTAAATATCTTTACTATATCTATTTACCATTGTTAGAGAGTTACAAACTATGAATTGTCCTCTGTCCTATAGGAATAAGAAAGGAAGAACACTGTCAAACAATGATTGAATCATAACAAAAAGTCCAAAAGAAATGAAAGTTACTGTCAAATGGTGACAAATATTTGTCCTCTAAGTCATTTGCACATGGTGATTGAGAACACAATGAGTAAGAAGTAAAAGAGAACTGGATCATAGCACTGCAAAATGGTCATGAGTTATGCAATGAAATTCAATATTTTTTTATCACAAAAGAGATCAACATAATAACCAACATACTAATGTGCATAAAGAATGTTCATGGAGTGCAAACTTCCTTACAAAGAAATTACCATAGCATATTTTCAGGTGAATTGCACTTGCTATTTTATGTTGATATGGATACTCTAATCTATAGTTATTTCGCTAGAAGAGCTATCGTATAGCTAAATAGTTGTCTCATAATGCGACATTTTTTTGAATTCTAATTAGTTATACTATTCTAGACCAAATCATAGGAGCTCATACATAAGGAGAATTATTGTTTTCAATTAAAATTGTTGGATTTTTCACAATTGTTTCTTTATTTATTTGATCAAAGAACTCGCTGTATAGAAGATTCTCTCGTGTTAATAGTAAAATTTTATTCTAGATGATCGCTCTAATCTTCCCATCGTACTAACAAAGACGGGCCATTAATTCCGAATCCTTGCAAGAGTTTCATCAAAATTACTTTTCCAATTTTCCATTTCAATTTTATTCCCACCAATTCATGAAGAACTTTCTCATCTTGTAGATCTTGTTATTAGCCATAACTTTACTAGGTTTCGAGGATAGCTTCAATTTTTTACCTAAGTAGCAATTGGAAAAATTTGGCCTTACCAAATTGGGAATAAAATTTAGAATGAAAAAGAGAGTGGAAAAGTAGAAGTTGATGGAACTCTTGCAAAGTTTAGGTTGATGACAGATGCTTCTGTTCATTGTTATGATGGGAAATTTTCTGAACTATCATCCCAGAATGAAGGATTTTATTGTGATTTTGATAGCATCTTCTATACAATAGGTTGTCTTAGATGAAATAAATGAAGCAACAATTGTGAAAGAGCCAACAATTTTGAATTTTAAACAATGGTGTCTTATGTATAGACCCCCCCTGATTTTCTCCTAGAATAAGGTATAGAAATTTAGAATTTGAAATAATGGTATATGAACAACTATTTAACCTATTTTTTATGCTACAAAAATTAACTACAAGCTAGAACATATCCATATCAATGTAAAATACTAAGTGTAATTCACCTCAAACTTTGTTGTACCTAAGTATGACGATACGTGAGCTTCTGGTGTTTCTAGACAGAACCTATAGTGGAAAAGTGTAGTCTCCATCTAAAGGAACCATCTTCGAAGCTCTTCTTTGAAATGAGGGTTGAAAACATTAGAAGAAAAGTAATACCATAATTCTAAAGTAACAATTTGTATCAAGCCAAATTTCAGAAAATTATAATTAAAAAGACAATTCCTTACAATTGGACCTCAAATTGGACCAAGTAGATTTATAATTTTATCTTTAGAATGTGGGAACTTTCTCTGTCAAAGCTTCATGACCTCAAATTGGATATGAAATTGGACCAATAAAATTTATGATTTTATCTTTAGAATGTAGGAACTTCCTCTATCGGACCTTCACGACCTCAAATTGGATCTAAAATTGGTCCAACAGATTTATGATTTTATATTTAGAAATTAAAAAGTTTCTTTAAATTAAATATTAAAGATCTCAGGTTGGATGTCCAATTGGATATTTTATCTTTAGAATAAAGGAACTTCCTCTATCACATATTGGGAAATTCCTACACTCACATTGTACTTCCCAACAAAAGCACCTGAAAGTGTTTCACACAAACTCTGATTCCACAATATTGGTTTACAATTTTTGGCCAAAATGGACACTGAATTTATTTTTTCTAAATAAATCTTCACTTTTGAGCACCTATAGTAGCTAAATAGTGAGGAATATGAAGATGATGCAAACTAGTGATTTGTGGAATTTTTTCTATAGATTCTAAATATATATATATATATTAATTTTTTGAATCAGATTGCACTTCTATTTCCATCTCCTTTGAAAACTAGTTTTTTTTAGTAAACACCATTTTTAAGGAGTGACACTCACTATATAACACATAATTATTTTTCCATGAAGGATAAAATTATACTATTTTTGAATTTATATTTGTAACTATGATATTTAGTGCTTCCAATTGGTTTCATAGTGTTTAATAAAAATATTTTTCCTTTTTAATCAAGTTTCTTTGAAGTCAAACAATACAATTCAAACATAGGCTTAACTGTATAACACAACTTTGTAACAAAGATCAAAATTAATTTTGTATTTTTGGATCGAGGACTTCAATATCTGGTGCACTCATATTTTTCAATATTTTTTTTGATAATCTTCTATTTTTCACATGTGCAAAATAGAGAGCTTGATTTTCAGTGAATATCCTAAATTCAAAAGAAATAAAAAATAAATATAATAATAAAATTAAATTTATTTAAAATTATACTTTTGGGGAATTTTATAATAAGGACTAAATACTTACAAAAAATAAATTTTAAGTGAATTCATTTGATCCCCCAAAAGGTAAATCAAAAGTGGTTTTTTATTAGCATTTTGATAGGTGTAAAGGAGACTATGTTATAGGTATGGTTTAAAACTAGCGGGGTTCTATCTAAGGGGGTTTGATCTAAGGTATTTTGATCAAACCCTCTTCAATTGGAATGCTTTAAATGGAACTTTTTAAGGCTTAAGTCATTATATTTTCTAAAAATATGTGATTTCAACAAAACTTAGAACCATCCATACCCAAATGTTGCATCACAATCTATTCCTCCTGCACATAAAAATGCCACATATTAACCCTTTCTAAATAAAACTCAAAATCATCATAAAACCATAATTAATAAATCATTTCAGCTTTAGAAAGAATCCAATGTCATTTACTATCAAAATAAAAGTTGTATAAATCACAAAAAATCCATGAAGCCATCCATCCAAAGTAATAATAAGCAATGCAAGTATTTAAGAAATATAAGTCCAAAGGGTTATGTTGTAACAGTAATTGAATCACCATAAGAGCACAACTAAGGAACAAATTCTTATGACTATAATTATGTGATCCATAACTCTACTGGTCATGTGACATAGTTGTACTATAAAAAATATAGTATGCATTCAAGTATGACCCAAGTTTAATGTGGCTATGTTGTGATAGAAATGGAGGCACTCATGAGCACAATTCATGTACAAATAACTATCATCACAATTAGGTGTCAATCACCATTGGGTGCATTCATGTTGACTAAAGTTTAACAAGTTATGATATAATGATAGCATGATCCAAGAGTGATTACCTCTTGTTATGATAAAGAGCCTACTTTGGTTGATATGTAGAGTGGCTGTGTTATATCAATTGTGTAGTCCATTCAAGCACAACCAATGTTTAATGGGCTATTCTAGAGAGTGATCAATATTTTCTAAACCTTATGAATGTTACTTAGAAGTATACAACTTAAAATACACACCAAGTTTGTTACATATTTGAATGCAATATTTGGTTACCACGAACTATAATTTTGTGATCTACTAATAACCATTATGGAGAGTATTAAAGGAAGACCAATGCTATATATGATCTACATTTCCTTGATCAGGTTTACATACCTTAATAATCAAACACAAGCTTCCCACACACTCTAGGATAAAATCCAAGATCATACCACAACCCTTTCAAGACAACAAATTTTCTCACCCAAGATTTAAGGTTGTTTTTTAATACCAACAAAAGAATTGGTAAGAGCATAACTAAGGTAAAAAACCTAGGCCTCCGTAGAAACATAAACCATAACTCTAGCAAATTAGTGAGGTTGCAATACCAAATAGATTGAGACATTGTAGCTCCAATAAAAAAATCTTGTAATCTAAATATTGCAGCCAATAAAAAGAACACTATGTAGCTCAGTGACATTTGTAAATGCAATCTATGGTAAGAAGAATGGCAGTCACTTGAGGTGTGACAGTTAAAAGGAGGTTGAGCAGTGACAAGATTGTGTTGTAGAAAAAAGGACCCTTTTCAGGGCCTACTAATTCATGACAAATTGGACTTAATGAGGTTTAATCTGCCAGGAGGCATTTTATAGCATGCCTTATGTTACCTGTGCCTGGGACCTCTCAAATTGGAAGTCAACATATTTTTATCTATCGCCTGTAAAGGTGCTGCAAAGTCTTATGTTAACTTCCATGCTTTTCTAGACTTAATGAATCCATTCCCACTAAACATTACAAAACGTGTTTAATAACACATTGCATCAATCTAGAAGGCCAGAATTAAATCTTCACGATAACTAGCAGTTGTATCAGGCCTTCACATTGTTTGTTCCTTCCTAGGCTATGTGGACCTCATTTTAGTGTTGTAAAGTGTATTTAATCACACTTTCACATTAATTTCTATGTCCCAAGCCCTATTTTACACTTACATCATCACTATTATGCCCCTCTTAACCCTTATTGTGCATCCCAAGGCATAATTTGATCAAATAACCAACACAGTCATCATATAAACCTGATTTTCTTAATTCTTAGCATTTCAACTAGCAAAAATGGCCCTTGTGGGACCCATTCACAATTAGTGGTGAATTATTCCCATATAGGTGGGACCCATTCACCATTAGTGGAAAATGAGTCCCATTTGAGCCAGTTTTTAGGTATGAGTGGGAAAAATTAGGGTTTTTATTCAATTTTTCTTCATGTCGGCCTTGGGGGTCCAATTTACAGGAAAATAAGGTGAATTTCCTATAAATACTACCTTCTAAAAACTAATTCATCATAAATTAACTTTATTCATCATTTTTCTTCCATCTCAAGTCAAGTGCAAGCTAGCGTTTTGTCATTCTAAGTCACCAAGGTAGCACTTTTCAGACATTTAAGGGAAAAATCTTGATGTTTTGCTATAGACATTCAAGTTCAATCATCATGGAAAGGTAAAAAATCCATTGTTTCATGCTTTAATACATATTTTCATCATTTTTATTTAATTATCTAAAAAGTGGTTTGACCAAGGAAAACCCCTATGCCCTAACATTCACCATTTCTTTCTCTTTCATTATGTGTTTGTAGATTTAGGTGATTGTATGGCTTGGACATTATTGAAGATTAGTTTGAAAACTTGTTGAAGCCATCTCCACTTTTTTAAGGAAAAAAATAACATAAAAATTCATTTACAACATTGGAAATCAGGGTTTCAAACTGGGACACTTGTAGGTAAGAATCGAGCAGACTAAAAGCTACAGATTCCATTTTTGAGTTTTCAGAAAAGCCAAAATGGAATAATTCACCCAAAGTGGAGAATGAGTACCACTGTACCTATTTCCTAAATATTTTTGGAGATTCAAAAACCCATTTGGCTAAAACGGGCTCTAGTGTAGTTTTCTAGAACTGTGACTGATTTTCCCAGAATGGTGAATGAGTCCCACCAGGCCTAAATTTTAGCATCAACAACATTCCAAAAGTCATTTCCAGTCCTCATCCATATATAAGGTGCACACTTCTAGTTTCATTCATTTATGTTAAGTTTTGCATTCATTTCTAGTCCATTGTTGCATTACACAATGTGTTTTCAAACATCACTTGTTTCTTGGGTTTTGCATTCATATTCGATCAATTTCAAAGCTTAATTGAAATTAGATAATTCCATATAGCTTAAATAACATCACACATAACATAATTTGAATGAACTAGTTAGCATTTTTGGCCTACCTCTCTCCTTTTAGGTGAAAAACCCTAGAAGAGTTAGGGAGTCTTGTGGTGCCAAAAATCTATGGTTCAAAGATAATAAAGCTCAAACCTTGCATAGTAAAGTGGAGATTTTAACATTGAATTTCCTTAACCCCTTGCTAATCTTAAGTATTTTTCAAATGTTATTGGCAGTATTAGACAAGGAAAATGCAATCAGGGAATGACTATCCAAAGGAAGTAACAGTGGTAATCATAGGGTCAATGTTTGTTCTTAGTCATTGTATAATGGAGGTAGTGGATTGCATGTTTGAGCAGTGTTTCGAGACTCATCAATGATGGGAGAAGAGTGAATAATACCTTATGGACTGTGAAGTAGTTACAATAAGGTTGGAGGATCTTAAGACCCACAATAACATGAAACAATGAGTCCCATGTAGTAAGTGAACCGTAGATTTTTGGCTCTAATGCACTTCTCTTGCTCTTCTAGGGTTTTTCACCTAAAAGGAGAGAGGTAGGGCCCAAAATGCTAACGGATTCATTAAAATTATGTTATGTATGATGTTATTTAGACTAAATGGAATGATCTAAGTGTAATGAAGCTATGAAATTGATCAAATATGAATGCAAAACCTAAGAAACAAGTGATGTTTGAAAACACATTGTGTAATACAAAATCACCTATAAACGAATGAAAAATTGCAACAGAAATGAATTAGACTAAAAGTGTGCACCTAGAATCTTGATGAAGACTAGAAATTACATTTGAAATGTTGTTGATGTTTTTTTCTAGGTCTAGAGGGAATCATTAGCCATTATGGGTGAATCAATTCTAGTTCTGCTAAACTAAGCCAAAATCTATTTCTATCAAAAGAGTGTTAGAAAATGCAGAAAACACAAAACTAACCTAGAAGTAGGACTCATTCACCACCCATGGTGAATGATTCCACTTTTGAATTTTTGGATTTTCAAAAGTGGATTTCGAAGCTTTCAATCTGCACTTTGATGCCCTACAGGTGTTTGCTTCTAAAACTCTGATTTACGGGTCTAAAAATGATTTTTTGTTGATATTTTGACTTGTTGAAGGATGAGAAGACTTGAACAACTTCATAACTTGATCTTCAATTATTTCCAAGCTTCCAAGAGTTCTAAATCTACAAACATAGAGGACAAGAAGAAATGTTGGATGTTAGGGCATGGGGGTTTTCCTTGGTCAAACCCGTTTTAGGTAATTAACCCAAAATAATGAAAGAATAGAATGAAACATGCAATAATGGAATATATTGCATTTCCATGATGATTGATATTGAAATTTTGCAACAAAACATGAAGGATCTACCCTTGAAAGTCTAAAAATTGATGCCTTGATGCCTTCAAATGATAAAACCCTAAGTTACTTGACTTGAGATGAAAGATTGGTGGATGAATAATGAAGAATCAATGTGAATTAATTTAATGGATGTAAAAATGAGTTTAGAGAGGTGCTTTTATAGGCAATTCACCTATTTTACCTATTAAGAACTCATCATAGGCTGACATGAAGCAATATTAAACTCAAATTTCACTTTTCTTCCTGCTCAAAGGTCAAAATTAAGCCAAATGGGACTCATTTGCCACACATGGAGAATGGGTTCCTCCTGGATGGGACTTATTTTCCATGCATAGCGAATGGGTCCCACAGGGGCTATTTTGATAGCTCAGATGCCAAGAGCTATGGAAATAAGGTATAAAATGCAACCTTGTCAGGTATTTGATCAATTTAAGCCTTGGGATGAAAAATATGGGTTAATATGGGACTATTAGTGATGATATAAAGGTCAATTAGGGCCAAGGACACAAAATTCAATGTGAAAGTGTGGTTAAATACACTTTACAACACTAAAATGAGGTCCACATGGCCTAGGAAGGCACAAGAACCAACGTGAATGTGTAAAACACATTACAACACTAGTTTATCATTAAGTTTATTTTACAAGCCTTCTAAATTGATGTAATAATATTATTAAACACATTCTATAATGTTGAATTAGGGAGAAATAGGTTTATTACATCTAGAAAAGTGTGAAACTCCTTTACAAGACTTTACAACACCTTTACAAGACATCGTTAAACACATGTTATTCTATTTACAAGGTTCCAAGACCTAGTGGGGATGCATAAAATGCCTCTCAATGCCTGAATCAAGGCCTCGTTAAGTCCAATTTTTCATGAATTAATCCAATGTCAAGCAAAGGGTAATTTTTCTATGGAACATTTAGCCCCCACTTTAGTGAGAGGATGAACTTTCTTCAAACTCACACTAAAGTAGACATTCAAGAGAGATCCATATGTACAGATGCAAATGAAAAAGAATGAAAAAGATCAAAGTGTTGATATTATGGATGCATAGGGTCCCTGACACCACAGTCTTCAATGGAGGACCTTTTCCAAGAAAGATAATCAACCACAAATAAAGTGTTGCAACTAGGCATGCACAATAGAGATTCTATTGATCTACACTATGAGATGAGATGATTACAAATGTAAAAAATGCCCTAGATATATAGGCATGAAAGAGATGCAAGATGCAAGATGATACTGCCATGTCTCACATGATCTAACAGCATGTGACATGTGAACCATATCTAGGAAGTTATTAAATGTTGAAATAAGTTCTAGAAGGAATCTTATCCCTACAAACATGGAAGGGGACATTACCCCATTATTAAATGATTTATTAAAAATGCAACCTAGGACTAAATGATATATGACCTAAGTTAACTTATGCTAGTGTAATAAATAATTAATTACACTAACACCCCCCCATAAGTGCAACTTAGTGAGGAAATGCAATGATTATGCAAAGATGGTGATGATCGATGATGATGGGTCCTAGCTACGAGGCCATGTTAGGTACCCATTTACGTAAAGATGCAGAAAATATCCCACAAACGGAGAAAAGGGGAAAACCCAATGGGAACAAAACCCCTCTCCAAAAAGGAGATGAAAAAGAAAAAATGTGATAGGATGGGAAAGATGGAGGAATCCCAAATACCCCCCAAGTACACCATCTATCACATGGATACAATACAATAGACCCCCCATAGGGAGGAAATAGAAGGACTATATAGCCCCCCTAGAAGATGTGATCACCTGCAAAAATCGTAAGTGTTTGAAGAAAAAAACATGATCCAATGTCGACAAACAACTTGTCTCCCTTTTGGAAGAAACAAAACCAAGTGCAAGTGTAGTGATGCTTCCCATTTTGGATAGGAATTGAAGGAAGGAATGATGAAGGTGGATGATGATGTCTCTAAAATCTGCTCATGTGTCTCCTTTCTTGATGATGAAGATTTCATAGTCCTAAAAAATGAAGAGGGTGACAAACCAGGATGATGGGGAAACTAATGCTAAACAATATCCAGAGACTGAGATGGAATGAATATGATGGAGAATTGATAGCCCTCCCTGAATGAAGTGTCCTCAAAACCACTAAAAGAAGTCTAAAGCAACAAATGTGTCCAAGCCACAAGTCTCCCGCTAGGAAGAAACAAATCCAATGGTGGATGCTGAAGAAACCTCAAATCCTCAATGGAATGATAGGGAAGAAGTCTCAAATATTGAATCTCTAAAGAGAAACCAAGTGCCTCTAATATAGTCTTTGGATTCCTAATCAAGGTCAAGACAAAGGGATGAGGAGAATCAAGAGAACTCTCCAAAGTGTGATATGAATAGAGGAGTGATATCCCCTCACAAATGTCCTCCAAACTTGTAGAAGTAGCCAAGTCAGTGATACCTGAAATGAAGCCATACTGTGATGTCAAGTCTAGAAAACTGAATGTGTCTTGATGGATGATGATAGTGGAAGCCTTAATCAATGAATATGGACAAGGAATCATTAAATGTGAATGGATACCAACTGTCTCTAATGGAGAAGAAGAACTTGAAGGAACCTTGTCAACCTCTTTGGAAGATTCAAGGCAATCAACTTCCTACACAACAATATCATCATGGGGTATCTTATCTGAAGAACGACATTCTGAATCATGACCATCGGGGAAGGGTGGAGTATCTAAATCTCCATATATCTCCCAAAGCTTAGCCCAAAGGATATGAGGACAATCACAATGATCAAAAGAACTCAAAACATCACAATCAACTTGCATAGAAATGATTTCCAAGATAGTGTATGTGTTGCAACTCCAAGAAAATTCATGAATACTTTCACTTGGATTAGGAACTATACCAAACAGATGTGCAAATAAATCAAGTGATTGGAGATGGTGTGTGATCCCATCCTACCATTGTTGATAGTTTCCCTTATGCAACATACTCAAAGAAGAAGTATATGCAAGCCCCATAATAAACTTTATCCAAAAAAATACAAAGAAAAATGACCTTCAAAAGAAAATAGAATCTTCCAAATATGATGTACAACTGAAGTGATGTTACCCAGATCAAAAATTATTTTCCCAAGCTTCATGATATCTAAGTTATTGAACAAGTGCACCAAATTGAAAAAATCAATGCAAGAGTACCTAGAGCTGAAACTAAACAAGGGGTCTGGACTGATGAAAAAATCTCTGAAAATACTTCCTGATGCCATTGGAATCACTGAAATCCAATGAACGGTCGCAAAGTTACTAGCCTTTGAGTCCAAATTAGGGTTTTGTCTTCAGTTGGCTAAAGAATTTTTTGCGAGCATAATTTCATAGAATTGATGTCACCACTAGAAAGTGCTTGAAATTACCTTTTTTGAGGATATCTCATTTGCTAATTTTGACACCCTGGTGAAAAGTTATGATCAAATGAAAAAAATGCCTAGATGAGGCACTCTGCAGCCTAAACTACAGAAAAAAATAAGCCCCTCGGGCACTAGCACTTGGTTCTTAATGTTACCTCAGTGAAAAGGTTGGAAAAAAAATTCCCCCACTAGGAGCGATGTCAGAACTATAGAACTGGGCAGAGCGGAGATTTTAGGTGGCACCGCTCATTATAGTGAACCCCCCGGTTCCAATGTAACTGGTACTTAATGAACGGGGTTGTTGGCAGGTTTGGGAGGATGCCGACAGAGGAAGGTGATAAGCGGAAAGGAAGGTTGTTGGAGGACAGTGGAAGAAATGGCTAGGAAAAGAGATGCTGGTGTTAAACATAGCCTGCATTGATCACCGGACGATGAAGAAAGAATGACCAGTACACGGGCATGGACGGGTCGACGATAAAGAAAATGGAGGCTCGCAGAAAGGATGATGGTCCACCATAATGTGACTGATGGAGGGCCTAGCCAACAAACTAGTAGGGTACATTCCAATAAATACACCGACCACCAAAAGAACTCTACAAACTGCGAAAAAATGAATTGACCACAATCTTTTTTTGCAGATTTTTAAATAATGAGGGTATGTGCGTGATCATGATGGGCCAAAAAGTGGCAATATGATGGGTATGTATTAACTAATTTTTTAAACCCAAAATTGATGAAAGGAAAAGGGCTTTTAAAGGATATTCTCAACTTTCCACCAATACAAATTATGCTTTACTTTGAATTTAATAAGTAATTATTATTCATTTTCTATTTGAATTATGATCAAAGTCCTAATTGATAGGCTGATTGACAAATATCATAGATTTCAAATGAATACATTTTTTGAATCCAAAACATGTGTCACATTCTATGCTTTTCATATTATAGGATTAAAAAGAAAAATTGAATTTCATTTTAGTTTTGACAACTTAAGGTGGTCGACATATGAGTTTTTATATTTTTTTTAAAAGTTGTAATAAAAATTTCATAGTTAATTATCTTACTTGAAAAAAAAATTACAAAAAAAAATATGCATCACATTGGGACACGAGTTTTTCTTTACTTATATCTAAAATATTATAAAAAAATATTATGATTTTATTGTGGTTAGGGTGGTTAGAGACTACTTCTTATTTTTCCCTGAAATTTAAGTACTATGCATTGAAATTTCAAATTTTCACCAAATAGATTTTTCTTTTTTAAAAAACTTAGTAGGTTAGAAACTACATTCAATTTTCTACAGATTCTATTCTTACATATTTTTGAAATAATATAGATAACTTATTCAAATTTTTCATTTAGCTGCCTAACTCCTCGATTTTTTCTGAATTTTCTCACCCTTAATTACTGTTTTTTCCATGATGATCCTCGACACCCATGATTTTTTCTTATGATTTTTTAATATTGCAATTTTTGCAATTAAAAAGAAAATAAACCTAAAAAGATATAGGTCGATGATTTTCAAAAATCAAACCCCATAGAATGTCGATGGAAGATTGAAATGTAGGTCGCTCAAAATATTTTTCTGAAACTATAGAAAATGCCCGTATAATATAATTTTTTTCCAAAAATATATAGATAAAATGCCCAATTTTGTTTTTGAAAAAAAGGTGCCTGCGACTAAAAGAAAATTTCCTCAGAGGACAACTGATCAAGGTGGATTTTTTTTACTGCAAATTTGCATGGATAGTACGAGTTGATTTTTCAAACCCAAATACCTTTGATGGCTCTTGGGTTGATGTATCTGATTTTGATGATTGGACAGGCGATCCTAGGGTTTCAAGCCCTTCTAAAGACAATGGGGAGCTCGGATCTAACTCAATCTACTTCAGAAATTAGCTTGGTCCCTAGGTGGGGTCAAGTATCCTGCAATGGAAATCTTCAAGCTTGCGAAGAATCTTGCACACCAACTTTCTTGATCAAGGGTTGACATTTCACTGGACAAGCTCTAATACCATGTTGAGATTATGGATGTATAGGGTCCCTAACGCTAGAATTTTCAATGGAGGACCTTTTCCAGGAAAGATAATCAACCACAAAGAAATTTTTGCAACTAGGCATCCACAATAGATATTCTATTGATCTACACTATGAGATGAGATTATTACAAATATACAAAATGCCGTGAATATATAGGTATGAGAGAGATGCAAGATCCAAGATGACGTTGCCATGTGTCATGATCTATCAACATGTGACATGTGAACCCTATCTAGGAGATTATTAAATTTTGAGATAAGTTCTAGAAGGACAACTCATCTTCTAGAAGGAATCTTATCCCTACAAACATGGAAGGGGAAATTACCTCATTATTCAATGATTTATTAAAAATGCAACCTAGGACTAAATGATATATGACCTAAGTTAACTTATGCTAGTCAATAAATAATTAATTACACTAACACAAAGGAGATGGCCAAGCCACCATGATCGAAGATCGTAAGTCCAACCATGAAGATACAAAATCATGCAACGATAAGAAGGGAAGAAAAATAGGGTTGAAAAGATGTACTCACTCTGGGGCCACAAAAATTCAGATCGTCTATGGGGTGAGAATTCCACAACATACTCACTCTAGGGCCATGGAACTTCTAATTTTCTGCAGGGTGAGAAATCCCAAAAGGTGAGAAACATACACTAGTTGGTATGCACTCACAAACATATAGGTGGCTATGGGGAAAATTCATATTGCTAGATGGGCTTCCTGCTCAACCATATCAAAGTTGTACCTCCTAATAACTTTAATAGGGTGCCAAAAATATTTTTGAGCTATATGAAGTAAGAAAAACTTTGTATGCTTGACACTCATAGACATTTTTAATGCAAGGTAGTGTAAGGAATGTTCAAAGGGATTTTTCTTTGTTCGTGCAATGTCTCATCTTAGGGAACATCATGCTCAACAATCTCATCTTAGGGATATAGTGTAAACAATCCCATCTTGTTTCCAAGAGAGGAAAAGTGCAAGGTCTCATCCTGGGCAACATTGTACCTAATGCTTCCAAGAGATGGAATCACAAGAAAATGAAAAATTGCACAATGAAATGTGAGTGGTGATGTATGCCCCCACTTTAAAGCAATTGTGAAAACCTGTACTGTGATAAATTTCTTTAAAGTAGAAGAAGAGGACATGAGAGCTTGCTTGGAAATCCTTATGCCAAGTCATATGTTTCTGATAAGCTACATCATGAAAGAGATAAGTATGACATATGCGAGCCAACTTAAGGCATGTCATCCACATCCCAAGATTGCTCTTATGCATTCATGAAAGGTTCATGACTAGCCAAAGGAGGAAACCACAAGTGACATATGAGGACAAGGCTATCAAATCCCTTTCCCCCACTTAGTGCAAGATAAAGGTGAGCCGAAACGATTGATGAAACACATGCTAGAGTGAAAATCAATAGAAATTAGAGGAATTAGGTGCTCCCACATAGGGAAGCATATCAAACTCCTAAAAATGTTGTATTTTATGGCTCAAGGCATTACATTCATTAGTGGAGTGACCATGAACTCTATGATATGCACAAAATGAAGTCTTGGAAGAGCATTTCTTTCGAGTTCTAGGAGGGAGGGTGATTAAGTGATCTTGGAGGAGTCTCGATAAGATTCCCTCTTGATCAACGGTAGAAGGTGGTGTTGTGGTTGGTGTCAAAGATACATCTTTCTTAGTACTAGTTGTCATAACTTCACAACACTCTTTAGATTGTGATATTTTGTTCTCACTCTTATAGGAGGAGAGAAAATATATCAAATTCAAATCATGAGCATTGTGCGAGATGACATTAACTTTAAGTGAAGGTGTAGTTATGTTTTGCATGTTTTGTAAAGGATGATCTTCAAGTAGTTACTATTGTTGATGAGTTTAGGATGGTTGACAGTTAAGGTTGATTGAGGGGTATTTTTTGTGAGATTATTAATGGTGAGTGAGGGTTTGGAAATCTCTATCACATGATAGTAGCGAAGACCATGAGTTTCTTGGTGTGTGATAGGATTGATAGGGTTGCAAATAACTTGTTCTTCAGGACCACATCCTTTTCCAATATATCCAAGTTGTGTCATGATGTCATACCCTTTTCTATAAAGCTATTTCATTACTTTGAAATCAGGAGGTTGTTCATTGTTATGTTCATCAAGGGTTGCTATGGATTTTTCCTCTTTTTCTAAAGTGGTTAAGGTGGATGCTTTTGAAAGGTCTTCTGAATTTTGTGTTGACATGATGGTTTGTTCTTGTTTCTCATTTTTCTTTCATGTGTGAATATGTATTCACCCATAGATGAAGGTGTAAATTCTAAAGATCCCCAATCATCACCAAATAATTTAGACACTGATTCTGTATTTTTTTGTTCTATTTCAAGAGGGTCTATATTGGATGTTGGAATTAATGTTTTCAGAGGACTTGTAACTCCTTTTTCGAGGTGCAAGCAACTTTCAAGATTGGGGTCTATTTCAACTTGATAAATGTGATTGTTATGGACATATTTCATGATACGATGAAGGGTCGAAGGCACTACATTCATCTTATGAATCCATGGTCTACCTAAGAGAATATTATACGAAAGATCATAAGGCATGAGATGAATAGGAGTTTGCAAAGTAACCACCCCAACTATAATAGGCAAAGTGATTACACCGAGCGGTTGCCTTGTTGTATTATCAAATCCTTGAATAGATACAAAATCAGGTTTTATTTGTGACTTGTCAACATCTAATTGATCAAGGAGATTCACACTACACACATTAAGAGCAAAACCATTATCAATAAGGGTGTGCTTTATCCCTATCCTATGGTATTGAGCAATGATCATGAAAGCGTCACTTTTTTTGTGCAACTCTAAAGGAGGGAGCTCATGTTGATGGAAAGTAATGTCAAGATTAGTTTGATTCATGTTATGAATTAAAGTTTCCACATCATTTAGAGTTGTACCAGGAGGAACTGCAATTTGTTTTAAGGTTGTTTGAAGAATATTGTGTAATTTGCGAGTTCCCGGCAAATCCCAAAGGGAAATCTTTGTAGGAGTATTCTTTAATTGTTCAAATCACTATCATACCTTGCCTATGGGATGTAATGAGGAGCACTAGAAGATTGGGTAAAGGTGAGGAGGGTGGGGTTGGTTGTATGGTGTAAAATATTTTGAGTGTTATATGTATTAGCAATGGTATTATAACTCAGCTATAGTGATACATTATTCTAGGTGGGTAAATGATAAGTTTAGGCTTTTTTTTATGTTTGTGTGAAGGAGGGTAGAGAGTAAACTTGGGTTTGTTTTGAGGTGGAGGTTTAGGTGAAGGGGGATAAAGGATGAGTTGAGGTTGAATAATGTTAACATCCCTTAACAAGTGAGAGTACATATCATTATTGTGGTTTGTATTTTGCATCATGATATGGTTCCTAGGAGGAGAGTTTTGACAAACCAAGTTTTCTTAACATTCTAAGGTTGGTTCTCCTAGAAGGACTTCATCACAAGTATGAAGATGACTTCGTT
>VDFB02325182.1:0-84404 GCA_007258455.2 Sequoia sempervirens | reverse complement strand
GTTATGTAAACCTACAACTTCTCCAAATCCAACTTCACCAAATGAGCAAGCATCAATAAATAGAAATTGTGTGAGAAGAAACCACTATTGGTTTCTCAAAACAACCTCCACTAAACCACCAAGAAAAAATTGTCACTTTCTTTCTATCAATGCTCTGTCATTTGTCAGAATTTTTCAAAACAATTTTTGGGCTTGGTGCGCCTCATTTCCAGATTTCCAGATCATTTTGAAATTCTTAATTTTGTTACTATATGAGAAAGTTATGTCTATTTTACTGAGATTGGGTCTCACAATTATGACCTAGACATGCAACAACATACAAATCTTGTGGCCAACATGCAAATATATGCAAGGCATGCAAATGATAATACAAGAACATGTAAGAAAAGTGGTCCCATCTTGTAAATGAATGCCCAAGAATCATATTCCCTTTGGAGATGCTTTAGAAACATTTATCCAAGCATAATTCCTTCAAAAATTACCTATTCAAATCACCACAAGGGAAAATTATAATGTTGCAAATTAAATTATTTATTCTCCTAACCCCTAAGCCCTTATTGAAAATAAAAAAATTGAAATAACAATATTTTTGGTGACACATGATTTCCATTTCACATTGGATGCTCTTGCATTGGCTGCCCATAATTCTCCTACTAACCTTCACAAACACTAACTTGAGACTTAGAAAATGATTACCAACTAGAGTAACTTTGCTTCTTAAATTAGAAAAATCACATATCCTTGTGTGATTTAAACTGTATATAAAATCCACTAGATAATAATTCCACTCGACATGATTATAGTACCCACTCGTACTTCTAATAATACTAAAAAAATTCTTTTTTATCACTCCTAAAGGATAGTGGTTTAAATTGGAGGTAGCTTCTATGTGGAGAATTAAATTCTCCCACATGTAAAGTAACACACATCTTTTTGTATCATCATTAGGCTTCATTGCAAGAGTTAAGGACCCTTTCAAGTTGTTTTCTAAGGTAACAAAAATAATGACATCCTTTTCATTATAATTCAATCTATCATTTTTCAAACTAGTACTCATCCATTGATATGTATTCCCTATCACTTTCCTATATAATTTTTTATTATTCTCCATCATTGCACATATTATAACATTTTTCAACTTTAAATTTTTCATTACCAAAATATCTTTAACTTTAGGTGAGAGTTAGGTATAATTCCAATAAGTCCATTGATGGCACAATATGCCTTGATTAGAGACAACATCCACAACCTTTTTTCCTTCTTTGTAGGTGTGGAGGATTGTGAACTAAAGTAAGCCCCTTATCATTTTTTAACAACAATCCATCATATCTCTTATCATCTAGGGAGCATTACACCTTTTTTTATAACATTGTCTATAATCATTTTAGAACTTCCTTTGAGAATAACTCTATTTGATCTCATCTCTTTGACCCATTTTAGACCCCACCAAATGATAGTGGCTTCAACAGTATTGTTGGAGAAGATTCCCAATATTTTTGCATAGCCTTTAATAAGGTTGTCATTTTTGTATTTGATAACACCCCTAGCACCAACCAACCCTAGATTCCCTTTTGAGCACTCATCAAAGTTTAGTTTTATCCACCCCCTTTGGGAGGAATCCATTTTATTTTCTTTCTACTCAAGATTTTTATCCAATTTATCCCGTTATATCTAAGTTATTGATTCCCCAATTTTGTTTGATTTTTAACTCACTATAGGAAGGCATGACCTTAGATAAGCCATAGTTCCCTACATTTATATTTCCTAGATTTGTTTTTTATGCTTATGAACACCTCCTTGTTCTTCTGATCCCTAATTTTTTTTTTGTTCCTTTTTTTCCATAATCCCCATGAGACCAAGGGGGTATTTGTCTCCACAAATTGACAATTATTAGATGATAAAAGGGGCATCTATTCTATCTAACCACAAAATATTTAATAGATTTGGGGAAGACCCAATAAATCAAAATAAGGATAACTTGAGTTCAAACTTCTCTAGAAAAAGAGCAATGAAAAATAAATATTCTCCATATTTTCATAAAATAAAGTAAATCTATTTATGAATTGAAAAAATCTTCTAGTAAGACTACCAATAGTAATAATATTACCTTGGACAATAGCCCAACAAAAACAATTAACTTTATAGATAAGTTTTGAGTTCCAAACCTGGTTCCAATCAAAGGGATTGAGAGTTATGGGATGTTGTTTTATCATAGTATAAGTAGGCTTAACTGTATAAATTCCAAAAGGGATTTTCTTCCATATCCATTCATCTTCTCTACTTTGAGAATAGAAACAACACTCTCCATCTATTGTCTTAATAAGAGGATACCAACATCCAACCCTTGTTGTCTTCCACCCCTTAGAGCCCTACCTTCGTTTAGCTATTTGCAAAATTCCTTCCATCTTAGCTTGTTTTTTTCTCATTCACAATAACCATGACGATATCTACCATTCTTTCTTATAAGCTTTTCCTTATTTGGTTGAGTTGATTAAGGAAAGATAAAACATGGACCTACTGTTCTAAAAATATTTCCAAAAAATTGTTTACTTACCATTACCAACTCTCTTTATGATCCCTTGTTTGAGAATATTTTTTATTTTTAACAAGTTATTCTGGATGCTCAATCCATTAGGTAAAATAAAGGAATATAGAAAACTCCCTTGATCTTCATTATCAAGGTATTTAGATTTTAAAATATCCCCCCAATATTTTGTGCCTTCTAAGAAATTCCATCCAATTTTGGTAAGGAGAGCCTTGTTGAACATTTTGAGCCTTCTATTACCCAAACCCCCATGCTTTTTAGGGATACATACTCTTTCCCAACTAACAAGGGAAATTATAGATGGTTCTTCAATTCCTAACCAAAGAAACTTCCTTTGAATTTGTTCAATTTTATTAGTAATAGAAGTAGGAATCTTGAAAAGATAAAGGTAGTAAATATGAATGTTTTGGAGTGAAGCCTTAAGGAGCAAAATTTTTCCTACTAGACTAAGGAGTTTTCCTTTCCATCCTGCCAACTTCTTTTGGACCCTTTCTATGATTCTATTCCAATAGTTATTTGAAGGTTTATTTAAAGAGATAAAAGGAAGACCAAGGTAGGTAGCTAGAAGAACAAGATTTTGACATCCTATAATCCTCTTGACTTTGTCTTTAGTCAACTAATCTGAGTTGAAGAAATAGAGCATATTTTTGTTTTAATTTATGCATTTCCCTAAAGCCCTTTCTAATCCTCAAGAATAGATTTTCAATGTCTAGCCTCCACCATCGAAGCTTCTCCAAAAAGGATATTATCATCCACAAACTATTGATGAGAAGCAAGAGGCAAAGAAGAGGCAAATTTAACCCCTTTGACGAGTCTTAAGTCGAGCATCTTTTGAAGGTTCCTTTAAAGGACTTTTTCCACTATAATGAACATGTATAGAGAAAGATGATCTTCTTGTTTGAGCCTCCTAGCACAAGAGAAGTATCCTCTAAGGGCACCATTAACCAGTATAGAGAATTTCAGAGTAGTAACACATGCCTTAATCATCTTCAAGACTCTACCTTTGAACCCAAAATTTTGCACAAAACTCTATCATAAGCCTTGGAGATATCCAATTTAAAGACCATTCTTAGATTTTTACCATACTCTATTTTGTGGATATATTCATGGGTGGACAAAATAACATCCAAAATTTATCTTCACTTGACAAATCCTTTTTGATTATTCAATATTAGTTTATAGAGGACACCTTTGGTTCTATTGACTATAATTTTATAAACATTTTATAAACAATATTACATAAACTTATGGGTCTATAGTCTTGTAGAGAGGAAGCCTCTTCTTTCTTAGGAATAAGAACTATAAAGGTAGAGTTGAGATGATTTAGCAGTTTGTCAGATCTTAAAAAGTCCCTAACAACATTTAGAAGGTCATTTAAATATCTCATAAGTTTTGAAAAAAAAGCGTGAGGGAACCCATTAAGGCCAAATGCCTTATATGCACCAAAAAAAACCACACTTTTGAATTCTTGCAACACGACTATTTTCTCAAGTCTTTGAGGTATTTTTCAGTTATAACATTGGGGATAATATCAATCAACTCTTCCACACCTGGGGAGTCAAGATTAGTTTCAACTAGAGTTTCTTTAAAAAAAGACAACAACTACTGTAATGTCTTTCTCCTTAGACAAAATCATGTCATCTTTTTTAATCATTTTTTATTCTATTCCCACTTCTATATTTCATAATGGATTGATGGAAGAATTTAGTGTTTCTATCTCCTTCAATTAACCACTGGATCCTGGATCTATGTTTCCAAAAAGCTTCCTCCATCTTTAATAGCTTGGACCATTCCCTTCATAATTGACTTTATTTTGTGCAAGTAACCATATCATTGTATCCTTATTCTATTCTTTCCTGGTTCTCCTTAAGGTTAGTAAGAATGTTTTGATTTTTATAGATAATATTACCAAATGATATCCTATTCTAGCCTTTAACCTTTTCATTTAAATTTTTGAGATTTTGAGCTAGACAATACATAGGAGTACCATAATAAGGAATTTTCTAACCAACTTTCCACCAAATCTATGAATTCAGGATGTAAGTTCCACATTATTTCATACGTAAATAGGGGGTACCAAAAGACACACCCTTGATCCAATTTAGAAGAATAGAAATATGGTCTTACCCCATTCTAGGAAGAGAAGATAATGAGAGTTTATGGGGAATGTTCCAATTTATAGATATCAAAACCCTATCCAGTTTAACTTGAATATGATTACATCATTGTCTCCTATTAGACCAAGTAAACAAAGAGCCTTGTAACTCTATATCTATTAACCCCATAGAAGAAATAAAGTTTTCCAAGCCCACTGTACTCTCTGAGAAATCATCCATATCAAAATTTTGTTAGTTGTGATGATCCACTTGAACTCTTTCTTATCATTCCTCATAATATTAGTAATTGGGAAAAAATACCAATATTTTTTGATAAACTTCTTGTAAAAGGAAAAGATATGATCTCAAAGATATTCATAGGTGTAGGTCATTCAACAATTTCTAATGCTTAAATTTGTAGATCCAATTTTATTTCATAAACAAAAATAACCAAAACCCAAGTATACCAATCCTTCATTCATGAAATTATATTTCTTTCCATTCTCAACAATTTTTCCTCTTAGTTTTTATAACACTAATCAAATTATTCCAAGTGTTATTTGCTTTTACCAAAGATTATAATATTATTTGAATATGTAACATACTAACCAATATATGGGTTCAACATCTTATTCGTCAACCTCATGAAAGTATACGTGTATTTGTTAATTTAAGTGGAATAAATAGCCACTCATACAAACCTTCTTTTATCATGAATGAGGTTTTCCACTCATCTCCTTTGTTATCTTGATATGATGGTATTCACTTTTTAAAAATCTATTTTGTTAAAATACCTTGCACCACTCAAAAAAATCCACGAGAATACCCATTCTTAGCAATGTAAATCTATATTTGATAGTAATCTTATTTGTTGCTCTAGATTCTATACACACCCTCTATTTTCCCTTTTATTTAATACTAAAACCACAAGTATCATTTGTCAAATCAAAATTTCTCATAATCATAGTCTAATGAATAATTATTTTATTTATCAATCCCAATATGCACTTTCAATTGGTGTCAATCTATGAGTTGCTTAGTAATATGTATCAACCACTAGGCATGTGCACCAATATAGCGGACCAAAAATTGGCCACCCCACCCCATCCACCTACACCAATGGAATTGTTTGTAGGAAATCCTTCACCTCTGGGAACCATCCTAGGAGATTTTTATGAGATTCCTAAAAACCCAGAGATATTTTTCCCAAGATATGTTCATGGGGAATCTTAGAGTGCAAAAGAACATATTCAAGCATTTAAAGATGCAATAGTTGGAACCAAATAGAATATTAGGATGTGGCTTGTAGGCTATTTCATTATTCATTGGGATATATTGTCTACAATTGGTATTTAAGTTTGCGAATTGGATCCATTACTACTTGGAAAGATTTAGAAGACACCTTCATCAATCAATTTTGTGTCTATGTAGACCCAACTATCCTTTACCATCAATTTTCCACTTGTAGGAAGGAACCCAATGAACCACTTCTGCTATTTAACATGCTAGGTTCTAAAGGATGTATAAAAGACTACAAGCACCTTATATAGCTATAGAAAACATAACAATACATGCATATCTTAAGGGTCTAGACCCATTAATGGCTCTATTTCTGCAAAGAAAGTATACTACTACAAAAATAGACACACTAGCCAAAGTCTACCACCTAGCCATTAAGTTGTAACACCAAATAACTTAGGTTCACCAGGAGGTATAGGGGGAACCTTGCCTTCATTGGGATATCAAGAAATTCTCAACTAGATGACTGCTCTAAATCAGGAAATTACCAATAACCCTCTGCTAATTAACATAGTGCTTGGAATGTCTAATTCTGCATACATTCTAATGGATCAAACACCTTCCACACCCATGCTACCTTGGTGAGGTAATAGACATGACTATGCTCGAGCCAATATAGTAGCAATACCTACCAATTTTGAGTGGTAACCCAATCCTCAAACCAATCTGGGAGGATATAATCCTCAAGCAAATCTACCACAAGCACAAGAAGTGATTCAACCTAGAGCGAATGAAAGCAATGAACAAACTTCTTGCCTTTCTTCTAAAATTGAGACCCTTAAGAAAACACTCTATCAAGTTACCAAAGAGTTGACTCAGTTTAGGATTGACCCTCCTCAAAACTAGAATAATTATCAAAATAAAAAAGGTTATCAAAATCAATATAATAACCAAAATCAAAGGAACTATCTGAACCAAAACAAAGGATACAATCAAAGGCCTTATAATAGGTAATGGGATACAAAACCTAACAATGGCAGGGTCACAAATAGTAACCAAACTAGTGATAGTCATGCCCACAAAAAAAACATAAAAGACTTAAAATTCATGACCAATTGGTGTAGATTGCATGATACCTCTTCCCACTTTGAGGTAAATTTCCCACAAATGGAAAAGATGGTAAAGATAGTCCAAGTTGATTCATAGTCTGCCCAACCTAATTTGAAGGAAAACGATGGGCATGCGAATACTACCATGATGCTAGATACTTTAGTTTTCCTACTTGAGGAGGACAATGAACCTAAAATGAATACTTATGATGCTAAAGCATTCCAAACCCAAAAAGAAGGCTACTTTCTGAGAAAGAAAAATAGGGGACCATTCACTACTTCCAATCCCCCTAACATTGGTTCAGTCCCTCTAGATCCCAAGGCTAGTACAAAACCTCAACCACTTAAAGGACCAACTTAAGGTCAAAGCAGAAGCAATCCTGCCTTTGTTGCTAGACCTTAGTTCCAAAAAAAAAAGAATTATGATATAATTGAAGAACTCAAGAAGGCTAGGTACAACATTTCCTTTTTTGATGTATTGCAAAACCGTCCTAGTCAACGAGAGGCGTTGATAATTTTTCTAGATAAAATAGGTTAGCCAAAGGGAAAAGCTAAATGACCACAACAACAGACATGAACACAACCATATAGTGGGGGAAGATAATTTCCCCTTCTTTTCTACTTAGCCTCAAGATATTCAGAAAGAACCAATAAAATTAGTTAATGGATTCTAGTACTTTAGGAAACATAATGCCATACTCTATCTACCAGAAGTCAGGTATGACACCCACTCAAACTAAAAATAAAGCCATCTAGTTGGAAAATACCAAAGTAAACATGGTAAGAGAACTGAAGGATGTCTTTATTCAATTCATATCAAACTCTAGGATTCAACAACATATTGACATCTAGGTGGTAGATATATCTGAAATGTATGGGATGCTCTTGAGTAGAGATTGGTCAAAGAGACTAAATGGATATGTTGCAACTGATTTTTTCCATATGTGGCTACCATGGAAGGGCAACCAAAACCAAATCAGATTCAACAGTGAGCCACGTTCAAAACATATGATCACCAAATATAACCATCCTAATGAGGTTGTGTATCTAGAAATTGAATCAGGATTTTATAGAATTGATGAAATCATGACTTTCACAATCATCATTGATAAAAAAAACTTTACAAAATATAGATGATGATGAACACGTGGCCTCAATTAATCAAATCATGTTGAAACAAAGACTGAACTAGGACAAAACTCATCCTAGGAGAAGGGGAAAACCTATGGGAGTTGTTACTTCCTAACTGGTGTAGGGTTCATTACCAAAACCTTTTTGAACTAATGCGTCAACCCTTTCTAGAAATTTTAAACCAAGTAATCCAATAGATGGATGTCTATTCCATCGATCAAGTATCAAAAGAAAATAAAAAACCTTCACTAGAAGTCATCACTACTACCACTCTAGTAAATTCAGATGACACGCCTGATAGTCCAAAAAAGTTAGTTTAAGTTCAAGATTCCCTATTGGATTCATAACCAAACTTAGATCATTCCCAAGAAACAATGTATGTTCATCCTCCCCTTACAAAAGGACCATCTGAGGAATTAGATATGCCCAAGAACAATGTTGTAAACAGTTTTGAAAAAATGAACTTATAACCAACTCCTCAAACAAAAAAGCATAAAGCCATTCCAAAAGAAGAGGGTCCACATAAAAATCAATTATGGACACTAAAATTTGATGGATCCAAGTCAAAAAAAGGGAGTGGAGCTGGAGTTGAACTAACTAGTCCCAAAGGGAAAGCTTATTTTGCTTCTTATAGATTGCAGTTTGAATGCACTAACAATGTGGTAGAGTATGAAGCATAGGCCAAGGGACTCATGTTTACACATCAGAAAAGGGAACAATGTCTTAAGGTGTTGGGAGATTCAAAAGTAGTCATCAAGTAGGTTTAGAGCTAGTATACTTGTCATAACAAGAAGCTGGCAGTGTATCAAAATAGGGTTTGGAGCTTAATTGTAAATTTCAATGTGTTCAATATAAATTTGATTCATAGAGAGAAGAACCAAATTAAAGATGCATTAGCAGTCACTATAAGTACGTTGGAACCCATGAAAATTTCCAAATTGAAAATATTTTTTGTAGAATTGGTATTATTTCTGACAATTCCAGATAATATAAGGAATTTTTAGGTCTTTGATGATGATCAACATATTTTATCCTTCTTGGAAAACTCAAAAGTCTTTGATGGGAAAGTTATTGATGAATCTAACAAGGATTCTAGAGATTGGGATTCTAAAAATTTGGGTCAAGAGGGCATTATAAATCTCAAAATGAATAGTATCCCAAAAGGGATGATTGAATTGGAGAGAATATTTGACTCAAATCCTAGAGCTAAAGATAAAGCTGCTTGTGGATGTTAATGGAGGAAAATATGAGACTTACAATTTGGAAGATTCAAAGGCCCTGAAAGGAATATTGTCATAGGTAAAACTTTTCCAAAGGATATTCGAGAGAAAATTATTAAGGTGATGAAGGAGTATATTGATGCAATTGCATGGGGTTACAAAGATTTGAAAACATTTGACACCTTAGTAATATCGCACACTATCCCCTTGAAACCCTAGGTTAAACAATTTTGTTAGAAGCAACAACCAATGAACACTATGATTGAACCCCTCATCTTCAAAGAGGTACAAAAGCTATTATTGAAAAATATAATCTTTCCAATCTGACATTCTACCTAGGTGGATAATTTGGTGTTGATACATAAGAGCGGTGAGATCAAATTGTGCATGGATTTCAGGAACTCAAATAGGGCTTCTGAGAAAGATAACTATCTCCTTCCACACTTGATGAAGTACTCTAGATTATCAGTGGATCAAATATGATGTCATTCCTAGATGGCTACTTAGGGTACAATTAAGCACTAGTGAAATATGAAGATCAGATGAAAACAACATTCACAAAGAAGTGGGGAACACTCACTTATAGAAGGATGTCATTCGGTCTAATTAATGCAGGGCTACATTCCAATGTACAATGGATGTAGCATTCAAATATTTGATAGGAAAGTGTATCATCATCTATATGGATGATCTAAAAGTCTTCTCAAAGGATAGGAATGATCACTCCACAGATCTGACAAAAGTACTTGGAAGATTCCAAAGTATGGTGTGTCCTTAAATGCTAAGAAATGTGTATTTGAGGTTTTCAAAGGGAAGCTATTGGGACACATGATCTCTAAGAAGGGAATTTCCATTTACCCAGAGAGGGTAGAATCTATCTTAAGGCTGCCAATACCTAGCAGTAAGAAAGAGATGAGGTCATTCTTTGGTAAAATCAATTTCGTGCAAACGTTCATTGTAGGGTTTGTTGAAATAGTCAAGCCCTTGAACGAGATGATGAAGAAGGATGCTAAGATAGAATGGAGTAATGAGGCTAAGGTAACATTCTATTAGATATAAAAAAGTCTATTTCAGAAGATCTGGTCTTGACCAATCTAGACTATTTGCAACTGTTCTTTATTTACTCTTTTGCATCAGAGCATTCTTGTGTAACCGTTTTAACGTAATGAAAGGAGGAAGGGGACGAATAAAAAATTTCTTTCATGAGTTCCCCTTTCAAAAATTCTGAAGGTAAACCTCCTTTGGAGAAACAAGCTTTTGTTCTTGTATGGGCTGCCAAGAATTTTCATCACTATATCCTACACAACAATATCATAACTATTGTTCCAAACCCTGCTATGAAATCATTATTAGTGCAAAATGAACTCAAAGAAAGGCGAGGGAAATGGATGGCTATCCTACAGGAACTTGATCTAGAGATCTATCCCATGAATTTAGTTTGAGGACATGGGCTATCAAGAGCAATAGAAAAATTAGGTCCCAACATCACTTGTCACCAATATACAATACAATTGTTTACTATCGATCCTTGGTACACTAACTTGGTCTTATTATTGTTAAACAATAAATGGCATGGGGGCATGAATGCTACACAAAGAAGATTTTTAAGGTTGAAGAGTGCTCATTATATGATAAAAAATGGGGCTTTGTTTAGAAATAAATTGGAAGGAATATATCTGAGATGCTTGGATCAACAACAAGACAAACAAGTGTTGAATGAATTTCATGGGAAGCATGGTATTGGGAACGGGTCTGTAGAATCTATAGCACACTAGATCCTTTGATCTAGCTATTACTGGCCACACATCTTCTGGGATGCACATCAACATGCTCACAATTTTCATACTTGTTAGACAGTTACGTCAAAATAACGCAACCCAACCATTCCCTTATAGTCGATTTACGAGGCAAGGCCATTTTCCCAATGGGCATTAGATTTCATAGGAGTAATTAATCCAAAATACTTTGCAAGCCATAAGTTCATTCTAGTGATGATAGATTATTGCACGTGGTGGATGAAATCTCAAGCATGTAAGCATAACACCACTGACATAGTCATCAAATTCATTCAAGACAATATTATAACCAAGTTTGGGGTACCTTTTGCTCTGGTATGTGATAATGGCCCCACATTTTCTTCCACATAGTTTATTCAATGGGATTTTGAATATAAAATTCTTCTTAAATATTCTTCCAATTATTACCCATAGGGAAATAGGGTAGCATAATCCACCAATAAAAACCTTTTGGAAGTTATTAAGAAATTTTTAGAACAAAACCCTAGGGACTGGAACAAACAACATAAATTCGCCTTATGGGTGGATAGAAATAAAATTAAAGCAGTCTTACAGACTTCACCCTACCAGTTGGTCTACGGTCAACACCCTAGTTTCCCAATCAACCTTCAAATCCCAATCTTGCGATTCATGAAAGAGTTTTTCACTGATGACTATAAGGTAGAGGTCAGGCTCATGAACCTGTTGATCCTAGAAGAGAAAAGAGATGTTTCCCTACTACAATTCTCCAAATACCAAGATGTTGTCAAACACTGGTTTGACAAAAGAGCCAAGATCAAAGCTTTTAGAATATCTAATATTGTGCTCTTGTGGGATAAAGCCAAAGAGAAGAAGGGTGAGATCACTAGAATTTTGATAAACTCTGGTTGGGACCTTACCAAATTACAAAAATCCTTGGAGACAATTCCTTTTAGCTCAACATGTTAACAGTGGAACCTTTCCCATTGCCCGTCAATGGACAGTTCCTGAAACTTTATTTTGGCCCATGAGGGTATAATACTCTCCTTTGTATATTAGTAGCATAGTTGTTTTTGTTTCCTTGCTTTCTTGTGTGGTTTTCTAGTTTATTTGCTTTCTCATGTTCCTTTTCTTGTTCTTGTGTTTTGTTTTTCCTTCAATCTCATTTTCTTTGTTTTGTCTTTTGGGTGGCCTGTTTTAACCCATTGAGGAGATTGGGTGGTTATGAAGGTCATGCTTAGGGTTACTATAACTAGAAATTTGATCTATGTATTTTCATAATACTTTGGTCATTCTTTCATTTTGGGAATTTTCTTTTGTGGTTGTTTTGATGCCAATATGAAAAATTTATGCAACAAGGGAACAATAAAGTGGTCTTGTGAATAACAACTAGATCTAGCACTCAACAAAATGAATCATTGAAACTCCCAAGGTCTAGTTATTTTCAGAATAATTATACCTTTGCTTTGAGTGAAAAATATGAAGTCATAATGTTGTGACAATGTCCACAATGGCTTCAAATCCATTCTTTGGAATTCTCTTTCAAGAACTAAGAAAAGCATAAAATAAATATTTATAAAAGGTATCAAATCTAAAAGAGAAAAGCAAATAAAAAGAAGAGAAAAGGAAAATCACTAAAGAAATATTCAGTTAATATGGGTGATCCAGTATCTCTAACAGGTATGGATGTCTGATTGGTAGTAGAGCTATGCTTAGAAGAAGCTAGAGGTATCTCTATCGAGGCTATGGATGCCTGGCTCGCAGCAGAGCAATGCCCAAGATATCATTGCATGATAACAATATGAACCACTTCATGTAGATAGGGCATTGGTGTAGTTAGTTTGGGAATAGCCAAGTCTTTGGGAGAGGGAGTTAATCAAATACATACACATGGATTAAAATTTTTCATAAAAACCCTATATGAGATTTTAGCTCACTCTCATTTACATAGACTAATTGTGTTAAGTTGGAATGGTCATAAATCAAAGATTCTAGGGTGACTGAATCCTTTAGTATCTTGAAAATGTATAAACCATTTTCCCAACTGAGTTGGCATTTGTTATGCCCTCCCCACTTGTCCCCATTTTATTTTTGGTCCAAAATGGGTCCCCCTCTTATTTTTCTTTGTTTCCCCTTTTGTTTTGCCTTGTTTGTTTCCCTTTGTTGCTTTTCCTTTGCTTTGGTCCCGAGAGTTTCTTCTTTCTCAACCCCCTTTCTTTCTTTCCTTCTCTTTTGTGTTGGTCCCAAGAGTATTTCCTCTTCTAGGCCCCATTTTCCTTGTTTGTGCTTGGTAGGTTTTAGGTCCCAAAACAGACTTCAGACCTTTCATAGAAAGGTCAGGGTCCAGTTTGGTTTTTCAACCCCACTCCATTGCTTGCCTTGTTGGGATTTGGGTCCTAAATTAGATTTTGTACCTTTTTCAAAAGGGTCCAAATCTGATTTGGATCCCCAATTCCAATTCGTGGTGTGTCTTGTCAACATTCGAGTCTTAAATCAGACTTCAAACCTTTGTCAAAAGGGTTCAGGTCTGCATTAGATCCTCAATCTCGCTCTGTTCTTTTGTTGGGCCCAAAAGTTAAGATCAAACTTGGATCTTGTATAGTTTTGCTCCAATTCGTTTCTTACTCTTGACCTCGCTTTGTTTTCTTTATTTTTCCTAACTCAAACTGTTTAGAACTTCAAGTGCCAATCAGATGTGCTGACTTTGGGTCCCGATCCTTATGTCCATTCCGCCTCTGACCTCCCACCTACCAACTACATTAAAATTGGATTTTTACTTCAAACTCAACCATTATTGCAATTGAGTAGTTGAATTTGAAGCTTTGGAGTATAGAGGAGAAAAATTGGTTGAATTAGGGAATCATACTACCAATCTGTTATCAAATTTCTTCACATTTCAGGTTTGAGGTAGGTTTTGTTGGTTTTTGTTTATTTTCCTTTGTTTCTTGCTTGTTGTTTTGTGCATTTTTGTTTTTGTTTTCTTTGTGTGTTTTTGGTTTTCATTGTCATTATTTTGTGTTGTTTTCATTTTTTTTGGCGTGCTTTTAACCATTTCAGGTATGGTCTAGTTTTGCCCCTCATTTGAGGGTTTGTTTTGAAGGGTCGTGAATTAAGTTTTTCCCTTGTTCTAGTTAAGATCTTTGATCCCGATGTGATATTTTACTTCGGGGTCCTCGATCCTTGTTGTGCCCTGCATTTCCCTTAGGGTTTCAAATAAATATTTCCTTAAGTTTAAATAAACTTTCTTGAATTAACCTCTGATCAAGCTACCCTTGTGGGTTTTTTGACCTCGAGCATCCCCTTTGCTAAGTAATCCAATTTTGGGATCCATTCTTGATCTTAGTACCCTTTGTTTTAATACTGCTAAGTTGGAAAGCATTTTGAACCATCCTGGCGAGATTCAGAACCTTGAGTATCCTCACTGCTAAATGATCCATGTCTAGAGTCCGTCCCTGATCTCTATCTCCACTTTATAAAATTCTATTGAGTTAACTAGTTTTAAGAAGCATCTTTGATCCTCATGGTATTCACAGTCCTAGGTAGGAATTTTTCCTTTGGGTCTGAGCCCTTCGTTAGATCCCACTCTCGAATTTTGACAAGCACTTTGTAACTTAACATGCTATAGTCCATTGGGTTTACATAAACCTGAAGGAACCTATTATAGAGTCCGATTAGGACTCCAAGTCTCGATTAGACCCAAAAAGTTGATGTCCCAAGTTGACTCGAGTTTCCGCTCTTGCTTATCCTTAAGTCCGATCAGGGATCCAAGTCTTGATTAGACCCCATCATGGTTGGGTCGTTCGGGTTTCCAAAACCCAAATGGACATTCCTATTCTAAAGGTCGATGTCTACCACTGACCTCGACTCTCGAAAAGGTCAAGGTTCGATTGGGATTGTGAATCCTGATTGAACTTCATAACAAGGGTCCATATCTTGAGTCCATTTCTGATCTTAACTCTCGTTATTTAAAGGTTAAGTCCCATTGGGTTTTCAAGTCCCAATTGGAATTTTTACTAACAAGTCCTAAGTCCAAATTTGATATTGATTCCCACCAAAGTATTGAAACTACCTAATGAAAAGAGTTCCTTGCAGTGTTGTGATACCCGATAGGACATAACATCAAATTACCTTGTTAAGCTAAATTCTATCAATGATTTCTTGGAATCGTTATAAACTCAATTTTCTTTCTCTCAAGTGTCATAATTGTCTGACTCTAGTGGGGAATCTGGTCCTGAAGGTGCACAAAGGGAACCTAAAGCCAAGAAAACCAAATCAAACAAACTTCCCCTCACAATGAAGTACAAATTTCAAGGTCCCTACTACCTCCAAGTTCACATCACAAGTTATTAAGATCATTGACACAGTGTTGGGGTATATTGACATGGGTACCTTTAAGGAAAACACTTTCTTAGCTGATGCTACCCCAAGATCATAAAAGGTAGTTTCCTTAGAGTTGGCTCATGTGGCATCTTTCCTAGTGGTTGTGCAATGCCTTGAATTCATCCTAACAACATACAATCCTATACATAGAAAGTGTTATTACATTTGGGTTACAATATTATTGATCTTACTCCAACATGATCAAAATGGTGTTTGACTTACCTCTATATGCACATTCAAGAACAATAATAGAAGCAGAGGAAATCAAAGAGTATGAGAAGGATGTTAGTGGAAACTTAAGATATCTTAATAAGAAGTGGTTGAAAACATAAAGGAAGTCAACTGAGAAACTTCCTACAAATTTCAAAGGGAAAGACTTTTTTTCAAAGATAGGTGACATCAACAGAGGATTTAGGAAAGAATATTTGAATATCTATGGAAACTGGATGTTCCATTTTATCGTCATTCTAAAAGGAGAGGTGTTCTTGGACTAGGGACACATTGTATTTGATACTATTCATGCTCAATTAATGATATTAAAAGAAACCAAATAGTTTTTTGTGTCCTCTTATGCGATCCACTATGCCACAAGACGTGGTAACTTTCTAGGGTTGAGAAACTATGGAGTAAGAGAAGAGGTACAAGGAGAAATTTTTTTTGGGAATACTACACACAATTGGAGTATAAGGCAACAAAGAGGCACTTCAAAAGAGTTAATGATGCCTTTTTGTACCTAGTAATCAACCAACTCATAGGGGATGCAAGCTTCAAAATGAAAAAGGAAGCCATGGATTTAGTGGGAGAATGGGGGCAGTCGTTCATACAATTCCCCAAGTCTACATACATCTGATTCTTTGGATATGATAAAGCACCATTCTTGCTTCCAAAGCATTATAGTGACAAGCTAATCTTGATTGAGTTTTCTAGACAAATGATGGATGTCAACTTGAATTTTTTTGGTAAGCATAAAGCAGGGGGTTTGAAATACCCCATTTAACTTGGTTATTATTCATGTTTGTTTGTTGTAGCTTCCAAAAAAAATACTGGGGAGCTACAAGCAATTAACTTGAAATAATACATTGGTAGGGATAATTTTGATCCCAAAGACAAAATGAACAACCTCTATGCATCACTTTTGCCACACCATGAGCCCATAATTGAAGACTTTTGGTCAAATTTACAAGATGATTTTGAGGTGCGAAAGAGGAGCTATGACAGATTGGAAATCCCTTGAATGAGAGATTTCAAAATAAGGGATGATATCCCAGAGGGATTGTCTGATGACGATTAAACATTAGAACCCCTATATGACATACAAAGAGTTGGTACTAAATCATTGGATCTGATCAACTAGATGGAAAAGGAGGAATGGTCAATTGATGATGTTTCAACAACAATTTTGGATAGGATCATTACATGGGTAGAACTTTAGATTAAAAATTACAAGGGAAAAGGAGTTTTTGCAAGGAAAAGGAAGAGAACAGATACAAAAACCTCCTCAAGGATGACCATCAAAGATTATAGTTACCCAATTTTCACCTACGGGCTCAATCAGGAAGGATAAATTATGTTTCAGATGTTCTTGAAGGCCAAATGGGACATTTGCATCAAGGGTTAGGTCATGCATCTTATGCTATTTCACAAGGAGGTCTATTGGAAAGCTTCACCATAGTCAGATTTGGCATAAAACTCATCAGAGAAGAAAGTCGACAAGACCCTCTTGATTGTCTTGCTGACTAGTAGTGCGTTCTATTTGGGTTGAGTGTGCCAGTCACATGACTTTTGGATCGCCATGGGTTTTATAACTCTCTCCAACCGAGTGATGTCTCACCGAATGTTTGGTGCCTTCGGTATAAGGCTTTTATTCATCGTGAGGTCTGGCCGACAACAAAGAAGTCTCAGTGAAAGAAAGGTGGGGCTCGTTGAGATATCTCGGCGACGGAATGATGTCTCACCGAAACAGAATTCCTTCGGCGTAAGATGGTAGTATCGGGGAGATGTCCTACCGACCAAGCGAAGTCTCCCTGAAATGAAATGGAGTCTTGCCGAAAGATTTAAGTTCGCCATGATGTCTGGCCGACAGGGTAAAGTCTTCCCGACTGAAATGAGCCCTCGTCGAAACAAGGTGCCTTCGACATGAAGTCTTGTCGACATAGCGATGTCTCCCCGACAACAACAAAGTCTCGGCGAAGGAAAGGAGCTCGAAAAGAGGTTTTACCGACCCATGGGAGTCTCATCGCGTGGAATGATTGGAGCTCGGGGAGAGCAGAATGCGCTCGGTGTGAAGTCTTTTCGACCTGAAGGGTCTCGTCGAATGGATATTTGAAGTTGGTAAGAATCCTAGCCGCAGGGTTTGAGTTCGACATGATGTCTCGGCGAATGATGGTGGTCTCGCTGAAAGATTTATGTTTGGAAAAAGGTCTCGCCAACTAAGCGATGTCTCCCCAAAATGAGGTACGCTCTCGGTGAAAGAAAGGAGTTCGCCATGATGTCTTGGCGACCAAGCAGAGGTCTCGGCAAAAATTTTGAGCTCGATATGAGGTCTCGCCAACCAGGTAGGGTCTTGCCGAGATAAAGCAAGCTTTCCAAGAGAGTTTAACATCGGTATATCGTCTGGCCGACAGGACAATGTCTTGCTGAGGAGGTTGCACTCGCTGATAGAAGGTTCGGTCAGTGTAATGTCTCACCGATTGAAGGTGGTCTTCTCGAAGCGGAATGAATTCGGTGTAGTGTCTCACCGACCAAGCAAAGTCTCCCCGACTGAAATGAAGAAAGCTCGATAAGAGTTCTCGCCGAAGCAGGGTGGCTTCGGCGAGAGGTCTTGCCGACAAAGGAAGGTCTTTCCGAAACAGAATGAACTCAGGAAAAAGAAGTGAGCTCGGGCAGAATGGAGGAGTTCGCTATGAAGTCCCACTGACCTGGTGGTGTCTTGTCGATAGCGATGGATCTGTTATAGGCTTTGGTGAGACCTTTGGCTGACAGCGATAATTTGGGCGACATTTTTTTTTGATATCGATATAACTCTGGCCGCTCACTATGAGGTCTTGCCAATCGTCGTATGTCCTGCCGAATGCTGCTGCCAGGTCTAATCGCATCGGGGAGCCACGATTAGTGTCTCACTGAAATGCGATTCTGATGAAGATTTTTGATCGCCTGAGGAAGCTTGTATGACATCCGTTCAACCAATCGGAGGAGGCTGCAGGCGAGCCGTGGCAGTTTGATAGGTGAGAGGAAGATCAATAGAGAGAAAGCGACATAGATTTTCTCTGAGCCCAAGAGCATTCAAAGCAGCTTGGCGAGGCGGTTCGAAGGTGGACACAAAGACCAGGAAGTTAATGCTATAGTTGTGAAAGATCAAGAGGGTCATTCTTGGAGTGACTCTTCACCGACATGGACAACAGGGATACACTTGAATGCAACATTAATTGCATTTAAAAAGATCTAAGGGCAGATATTTCTGAAGACATATATTTTTGTAAGCCCTAGGGGCCGACATCTCTTTTGTATATATGGCATTTTTGCCTTCTTGTAAAGGAGTTCTCCTTATGCTTTTTGAAAGTCTGTGACTTCTGTTGAAAAATGAGGTGTTTTCTTAGCTTAATACTTTGTAAAACTTTAATATTGCTATTCTAAGTAAGTCTTTTCTTTGTTACATATATTCTTTGTGGGTGATTATCTTGATTAATCCATTTTACTGTTGTAGAATGTAGAGATAATTATTTAGAAGAACTAGACAGGATAATAGAAGGATCACACAAGATATACCGTGGAGAAACCCTTTCGGGAAAAAACTCCACCAAGAATTATTCTATTATTCAAACTCTAAATTACAATAGCTCCAATTCTTGCTTGAGAATGCTTCTTCTGTCTTTACCAATCTTCTTCACACCTACAATAACAATTACAATAACTCTATTCAACTTGAATGAGATATAGAGACAATATGCAACCTTGTAATCTCCAAATGGTGATAATTAAAATGCACAAGCTCAAGCCCTTGAAAAGGTACACCATATTCCTTCAAGTTGAGTTATTCAGTGAAGACTAAAGCTTACAACATGTGCTTCATGCATTTGAGTGTCCCAAACTGAAGCTACAACTTCTCCTTCACTTTGGTGATAATTCCAAATCTCTTCCTCAAAGTTGGCGCCCTTAAGTAAAGCTACTTAACTGAGCCTTCAAAAATATCTTATCATGCATGAGAGGTAATTCCAATAAAGCATCTTGAGTGCCCAAGTTTTCTCCAAGTGCTTTATAGTTAACTGAAACATTTACTCAACACCATTTCCAAAGAATGGTCATCCCTTGTTAATTGGAGGTAGTCCTTGTTATCTGTCATACAACTCAATGTTATTAGCCATGCATTACAAGTTAACTGAAGCTAACTACATGCAACTCAAAATAACCAACATGCATGCAACTAACTGAGAACTAACTGAACTAAGATGAACTGAACTTCAAGCATGCAAATGTCAAATCCTAACTCCTAGGATCTTTACATGCATTCAGAAGTGTTAACTGTTACTCCGTATAGTTAACTGGACACAAGGTGAGTTTCACCTGACCATGTGAGTGTCCCATGTGTCCCTATTATTTAGGAACTCACTATGGACGCCTTCACATGCTTCTTACATTTAGAATTAATTACAAATGTCAATAATCATGATTATTTCATCAAATATTAATCTTATCCTAATCTTAGTGTTGTTTGAACACATTCCAAGAATCTAGGAGATACATGAAATAATTAATGTTTAGGATTTGCAATTGAATGGCAACCTATTTCCAACATTCTCCCACTTGAAATTATACATTGCAATTATTCTAAACAAGGAATAATAAAACAAGTACAAGACTCAAGGCCAATGGCCTTCTTGCACCAACTAATCAATCCATGCTAACTTCAAATGCAACCTGCACAATCATGAAGCTTCCAAGAAAATGATTAAAACCAAGAGAACTTATCTGTATGGTTTCATAAGATAATCTGTAACATTAATTAAAGTGTTAACTTTCTCAATTAATACCTTCCCATTATCAACCAAACCATTACCTTTCCCAAGCCTCTGTAACCAAACCACCTCTTTAGAGGCATGCTAAACCACCGAGTGTGTTAAATTCACATTCAACCAAGGTGTAGGCTCCTCGGTCTTTTCTGTTGAAAAACTTTTCTTAAAAGTAACCATTCCAACAAATATTTCTTACCATAAGAGAACTCCAGACTCACCTATTTCTCCAAGTATCCATGAGGACCTGTAACCAACCAATCCATGCCAAACTCCAAATGCAACACAACACTTTCATGAAGTAATCAAGCAAATGATTAATGTACCCAAAACTTAAGAGAACTACACAAGATCATTGTCAAAGCTCCAATCATGAATTAGGAACATAAACATGACATCCATGATCTAACCATCTCCTCTTAGGAGATCACATGCATCATAACATACTTATACATCCTAGTCTCAAGAGAACCATGTAATATGCCAAAACTCTAATCTAGAGTCAAGAGTTAAACCATGACATAATAGCAACCACTCTAAACCAAGAACGAACCATATCCCCAATCACATGAAGATAACCTTACCAATGATGCATCCAAGTCACTGCCAATAACTCCCACTGAACCATGATACCGAGTCACACATGGCATCGTGACTACCATCCTCTCTACGAAGATTACTCTGAAACATGAAGCAAAGAGTTATCACAAACAATATTAGCTGAAATAACTAATGCATCATTACTAACATCTGAGGACTCCTCAGTAGAAGAATCAAAACTCTCTTTCTTGTTCTTACAATCCTTCTTCACATGTCCTGGTTTCCCACAGTTCCAACACTTTACCTTACTTCATCCTTCTGACTTACCCTTCCCTTCCTTGTTTCCCTTAGGCTCCTTTTTCTTAGGCCTACCTTTTACAAACAAGGCATCTTGGATTTCCTCCCTCCTCATCTCCTCTGATAGGAGAGTAGGAATAATGTTGTCCATCTTTGGATCTGCACCATTACCACTAATTGCAACAATTAGATTTTCCCAAGAATTTGGTAATGAACAAAGTAATAAAATGCACTTATCCTCATCCTCAAGCTTTACATCTATGGATGCTAACTGACTGAGAATTAAATTGAAAGCATTTAAATGTTGTGCTACTGAATCACCATCTTTCATTTTCAATGAATATAATTTCCTTTTCAGATACAAATTATTGGTGAGACTCTTAGTTTGATAAATATCCCCTATTCTTTTCCATAATTTATATGCACTAGTTTCCATTGAAACATTCAAAAGAACAACATCAACAAGACATAACCTTATTGTTCCTCTTGCCTTTTATCTAACTTAGCCCAATCTTCATCTGAAATAGTTGTAGGTGTCTTTGTCTCATTATTAACCGCTAACCACTGATCTCTTTCTTCAAGAAGATCTTCCATTTTTAATTTCCACATTTCATAGTTAGAACCATTGAACCTTTCAATCTCTAACCTTGAATTCATTGTAACAAAACTTAATTCCAAAATCAGCAAATAACAAAAATAATAAGAGCTCCCACTAAGCTAAAAAACCTCCAATCTTTTAAGAGAAAGGCGTCCCAATACTCTACCCAACCTCAACTTTGATACCAAATGTTGAAAAATGAGGTGTTTTCTTAGCTTAATACTCTGTAAAACTTTAATATTGCTGTTCTAAGTAAGTCTTTTCTTTGTTACATATATTCTTTGTGGGTGATTATCTTGATTAATCCATTTTACTATTGTAGAATGTAGAGATAATTATTTAGAAGAACTAGACAGGATAATAGAAGGATCACACAAGATATACCGTGGAGAAACCCTTTCGGGAAAAAACTCCACCAAGAATTATTCTATTATTCAAACTCTTGAATTACAATAGCTCCAATTCTTGCTTGAGAATGCTTCTTCTGTCTTTACCAATCTTCTTCACACCTGCAATAACAATTACAATAACTCTATTCAACTTGAATGAGATATAGAGACAATATGCAACCTTGTAATCTCCAAATGGTGATAATTACAATGCACAAGCTCAAGCCCTTGAAAAGGTACGCCATATTCCTTCAAGTTGAGTTATTCAATGAAGACTAAAGCTTACAACATGTGCTTCATGCATTTGAGTGTCCCAAACTGAAGCTACAACTTCTCCTTCACTTTGATAATTCCAAAGCTCTTCCTCAAAGTTGGCGCCCTTAAGTAAAGCTACTTAACTGAGCCTTCAAAAATATCTTATCATGCATGAGAGGTAATTCCAATAAAGCATCTTGAGTGCCCCAAGTTGTCTCCAAGTGCTTTATAGTTAACTGAAACATTTACTCAACACCATTTCCAAAGAATGGTCATCCCTTGTTAACTGGAGGTAGTCCCTGTTATCTATCATACAACTCAATGTTATTAGCCATGCATTACAAGTTAACTGAAGCTAACTACATGCAACTCAAAATAACCAACATGCATGCAACTGAAGATAACTGAACTTAATTGAACTAAACTGAACTAAACTGAACTTCAAGGATGCAAATGTCAAATCCTAACTCCTAGGATCTTTACATGCATTCAGAAGTGTTAACTGTTACTCCGTATAGTTAACTGGACACAAGGTGAGTTTCACCTGACCATGTGAGTGTCCCATGTGTCCCTATTATTTAGGAACTCACTATGGAAGCCTTCACATGCTTCTTACATTTAGAATTAATTACAAATGTCAATAATCATGATTATTTCATCAAATATTAATCTCATCCTAATCTTAGTGTTGTTTGAACACATTCCAAGAATCTAGGAGATACATGAAATAATTAATGTTTAGGATTTGCAATTGAATGGAAACCTATTTCCAACAACTTCTACAGTCCTTTCTCAGATTAGTAATCTTCTGTAACTCATTTTGGAGCATGATTTATGAAATTTACCTTGGTTTCTATTGATGGTTGAATTTTCCTTCTGGTTCTTTGCAAAATATTGTGCATTTTCAGGTGATTGATCAAGCTACTTCATGAAATATTTCTTTTCCTTATAGCTTTGTCTCAAGTTAGCATGCCCTTTCTTTGCAAAAGTAGTAATATGTAGGTTACAAACTATGTTTACTTAATTGCACATGAGCTTTTAATTTGTGAAAATCTGCTTTTCCTTCTTGAAAGTGTGTGCATGTCAAACCTGTTTGTGAAATAATTATGCATAATCTACAAAAACTTGTTGTCCAGTACCATATCCATCATCAGTATTCAAGTGTAACTTGAGTGTCTCATTGTTCTTGTCATTTTGGTGTATCACCATAGTATTTAGTTTTTCATTTCCATGCACTCCTTCTCCCTTTTTCTTTATAAAAAATCAGTAGTTTAGGTGATACCAAAGGAAGCCGGCCTTCTCCAGAGGTTGACCTCTGTTTACAAGAAACCCACATCTTTAGAGGTCTTCCCATGTTACACAGAGGTGTTGAACATCAGGTTCAACAAGGGTGCAATTTTAGGAGATAACAAGTACAAGATGATCAAGAAGAAAGAGAAGACACCATCTCAGGCTATCAAGGAAGAAAATATTATAATGGAAAAGGTGGTTGAAGCTTTAAAAAGTTCTTCAACTACTTACATGGTTTCCTCTACAAGAGTAGTCTCCGAGCTTGGAGTTATACCCATTTCTCAATTCCACCCCACTGAAGATATGCTATAGAAGTTCCTTTCGCTACTATTGCCATAGTCACTACACTGGAACAAGAAGTTGTAGAGGAAACCAATGTTATTGATGTAATAGAGTCTCCTCCTCACAAAGATATAGAAGAAGTTCCTCCAGAGCAAGAAGAGGAGCAAGATGATCAAGTGGATGAATCACCTGAACCTCCTAAAGGCACACTATCAAAAGAGAAAAAGCTTGCAGAGGACATTGCTTTTGAAGAGAAAGAACATCAAGAGAAAGATACCCAAGTGTTTCATGGGGAGTTGCTAGACATTGAGGCTAATAAGGAGGAAGACACATAACATGTGCTCACAGAGAAGGAGCAACAAGAGATACTTGAGAGCATACAACAACAAGCTAAACAACAAAGAGTTGAGAGCCTACAAACTTTCCAACAATTTGTAATTGTTATGGCATCCCGAGCTTCTCTTGGAAACCCTATGCTGGCGGCGTCCTATGCTTCTATGTCACAGGGATCTTTTAGCGTTGGTGTTTGTGGTAGGTATGGCTCCCAGAATGATGGTGGTGGAGCTCTTACAACGAATGATTCTGGTTCAGGGCTTGGCGGTGTTCGTTGCAAGGGCGGCGACCATATGGTTGCGGCCAGATCTACTGTGTGTCTCCGGAATGGGAGGGCAACGACTAGAGGGTTCGTCCCTTTCTCCAATATAGTTTTGGTGGATCCGAAGACAAAGACAAAAGAGGAAATAGAGGAGAATGTTTCTGAGCTCTTCGAGACTAGAGTGATTTGTCGATTCAAGGGATTTTGGCTCAATCTCCCTCAACTGCATTCTTGGATTTCCAAAGAATGGTAGCCTCTAATCTCTGGTAAAAAAATTATTTTCCCCATGGCTAAGGGGTTTTCTGTGGCTAAGTTTGACAATGCTCAAGACAAAAACATTATTCTTTGTGACAATTTTTTTAGCTGGGAGAATAAATTTATGTTGATGATAAAGCCATGGCATGCTGATTTCAACCATGCTTCTGAAACTTTTAGCAAGATCCCGATTTGGGTACAACTGCCTTACCTTCCCCTCCACTTATGGTTTGAACCCCTTTTGGAAGAAGTGGGTGATTCCCTAGGTGATTTCTTGTTGGTAGATGCTGCTACTTCTGACATACTTCATTCCACCTTTGCCCGAATTTTGGTTGAAATGGATGTTTCAAAAGGGTTGCTTACTGAAATTTTAATTAAAATTTCAAAGGGTTCTTGGAGACAATCCTTGGACTATGAATGGATTCCCTTCTGTTGTAGAAGATGTTTTAAAATAGGTCATGCTGCTGCACAATGTGGTTTCAAGAAAAATGCTTCAAATTCTTGGTGGAAAGGTGCCTCTCAATAGCATTATACGGTTGAGAAGAATGCTGATCAACATAGGAGCTTTTCTGAGGTGGTTGCCTCAGAATCACAAGCTTGTGAGGTTTCCCTTTCAGATGTCTCTTTTGGTGGGGTTGCTGAAACTGAACGTCTTGTAGAAACCCCTAAAGTTTGTGAGGTGGTTGCTTCTGAATCTCTGGGTCTTGGGATGCCCCCTTCAGTCATCTCAATTGGTGGGGTCGCTAAGGAAATCCCTATTGAGTCTACGACTGCCATTTCAGGGGAAGGTGCTTCAGCTTCCCTATCTGGTGGTTCTTCAAAAAAGTCTTTATCTGTGCAAAGGAATCAAGATGTAACCCAGAATACTTTCGTTGCCTGCTTTCATCTTCATGAAAGTAGCGAGTTGGCGTGGCACGGTAAGGCAACACAAGTGGAAGATGGTTGGATCATAGTTAAGGGAAAAAAAGATAAATCCTCTCGGTCATCTTTCGACATGACTCTCCGCTCCCAGAAGAAAAATGTTAAATGTAAATCTTAATTGGTCATGTTTTGGAGCTGGTCTTTTTCACTGGCTACTTGCTATCTTTTCTGCAGCCTTGCTCTTTTTTGTTAAAGGGTTCCGGGTCCCTTCAAAATCTATTTTTTCCTATATAAAAAATAAAGAGTTGAGAAGGAAAAGGTTGAGCAAGAGAAATCTCAACAAGAGAAGGTTGAGCAAGAAAAGGCCTATTCTTCAAAGAGAATAGAAACGGATAAATCCATAGAGGAACAACCAAAGGAGACTCTGAGAGTGGAGCAATAGGTTTCTACATCCACAAGGGCTCCAACTTGGCTGAAATTAAATTTGGATAAATAACAAAAAGTAGTGGTGCAACCCCTAAATTGGTAGGACATGGTTATGGAAGTGGGGAGGACCAAACCAAAGAAGAAATCCAAAACTCTCCACTCCACTACGTTAAATGAAGCTGGGGAGATGATTGCAGAGATAGCTACCCCCAATAATGGATAAAGATGATATGGAGCTACAAGAAGCATCTTATTAATTATCGACTATCAATTTGGGAAAATAGACCCAAGGGGAACAAATTGCATCCTTGGATCTGGTGGTAAACTCTACAAAGGCTCAGATGATAAAAGACAAATAGATGAAAGATAAGCTCAAAGCTCAATTGGAACAAGTAAATCAATTTTTGAGAGACCTTGCATCATCGGCTTCAAAGCAGCCATCATCATTAGAGGCTCCAGTTTTGATGAGTAGAAAGGATGTTGGTGACTTCAAGAAAATGAGGAAGAAATCTTACCTTTTTGATTGATGGATTGAGAAGTTTAGAGCAAAGATGGATGATCTTTTGGTTTCAAGGTATAAGGAGTTTGAGGGTGCTTTCTCATTGGAGAAGAAACTGCATAATTATACTAATAATTTTAGAGATGTGGAGAAAAAGTATAGTTCTAAATTTGAGATAGCTGAAGGAACTGAGCAAAATGAATGGAGAGGAAATAGGTCAATCTATAATTTTTGGTGAAGAAGACATCAATTTTATGGACAAGTGCATCAAAATAATATTGTTGAGGATGGAACTAATTATAGAGCACATGATAATATTGTTGAAATTGCAAAAATATTTGTATGATGAATTGTCTTGTTTTAAAAGATTCATTGTTACCATAATCCGTCTAGATCTTCTGTTACTAGGTACACACAAGTTGGACACTCTACAAGTAATCAAGAATTCCTAGAATAACAAACTAGAAGCGAAGATCAATTCTAAAAATGGAGAAGAAGAAACAGTTCTAGAAAAAAATGATGAACATAAAAGCTAATGTGCAATGGGTAAAGAATGATATTCACTAGATGAAGAATGGTGTGGTTGCTACAACAACTAGTTTTGAGAAGACAAAATTCAGATTAGAATGGGTAGATAGATCTGACATGGAAGTGGTAACCTAGGTGTTAGCCAATTTTAAAGAATACAAGTAGAAAAGGAAAATTGAATTTTGAAATTTGAAAATTAATAATAAAGTTTTGATTTCAAAGATTTTTTGAAACTGTTTCTATAAAATAGGAGACATAGCAATTCAACTAAATTTGGTTAGCAATTTGCATGGGAAACTAGTTGCAACGAGAGTCATCTACAGTCCAGTCCAACGTTCCTTATTATTTTGGATCTACATGTTGGGCGCCTAATTTTTTTGGCTACATGCCTCTCATTTTTGGAGGGAATTTCAATGTAATAATTCAATATAATGTAAAAGCTCTCTCATTGTAAAGGTCCACAAATTGAAGTGAGATTTGAGGTCTATAAGTTAGGCATATTTTCTAGATTTTTGCACTTTGTTTTTTTGCATTAGTTTTTAGGAAGTGAATTTGAAGACAATGGTTTTTTGTACATCAATGAAGATTGCTAGATTGTAATTTCTACTTATTTGTTTCAATGCAATAGAAGCATCCAGATTTAAAACTGTCTTTGGGTTTCACTTTGAATTGTATTTTTCTATTTACTATTTGATCTCTAATTCATTAGAAGGATAAATCAAGTTTATTTATTACGAGTTTAAATGATGTTGAATGGAATTAAAAATGGTATTAATTTTGAATTGTGGATGTCCATATAATTGTGTAATTTTTGCAAATTTATTCATTCATTAGTTTATCTTAAAACGTTCTTTCAAAGAATTGCATGTCTAGTTAATAGAATAAATATTCATTCATCTTTTCTTGCGAACTGTGGAATATGTTCTGCTCTTTATTTAAATATGTTGTTAGATTAGTTTTAGCATTTAAAATACCTCAGTTTGGGACAATAAAAACCAGTAAGCCCCTTGCATATTATAGTCGTATTGAACACTTAGTTAACCAACAACGTTGTGACCCAACCCCTAGGACCTTGGAAGGTGATCGATTTCATGGTTGTTTGTATTTTTCAAGAGAGGTAAGATGAATACATCTTTCCTGTGTTGCACATGTGTCAATTTGGCCATCAACAAGTCCCAAAATGATATGTCTAGAAATGGAGCAAGGTGAGAAAATATCAATTAAATTTCTAAGTGCCAAGCCAAAAATCTAAGAGCTTATTTCTTAAAAAAATTGAATCGCACATCCTTTGAGATTTTATGTGCAAGTAATTGATAAAAATAAATGAATCTTTTAAAAAATAAGTGGAACTATTATAACACTAACATAAAATTTGCATATATTTTAGCAAACATGCATTTTATGTCAAATATATGAATAGAAAGCTCATAAAATCAACACACTATAGAAATATACCACAACACTAGATTAACATGGAAAAACCCTTTTGAAAAATTCCACTGGCAAAGAAAGCACCAAGTATACATTAATCTTCACAAACAATAAGACAAAATTCAACACTTTTTTTTTTAATTCTACACCTATGGATATGCAACTTCTCATCTCATATAGACCACTACCTCAAGGCTCCAATTTATAGCAAAAAATAATACAAAAAAAATATAAATAGTTTCTATTACAATGAACTCAAACCATGCCAAGTAGTCCACATGAATATAAATCTCATGACATGTGTATGGGAGTTACAAGATTTTTCTAGAAACTTCAAAACTTTTCTCATGAACTTGGGCATCCAACTTCACTAGAGGACAAAAATAACCTACCAAAAGATAAAATAATTCCTCCTCAAGTTTAAAAAAGGCCAAAAACTTCTTGCACATCATCAAAGATATTTTCTTACACTTAGAATTTCATAGATACTTTTTACACCTCTTACAACACTCTAACTAGCCATAAGTTACCTTCCACTTCATGTCAAGTGTTCAATGTTGCTTTCATAGACCAAATTAAGCCTCCCCACTTAATGCCACCTTGAAAATAATATTCCATGTTTTTATAAAATAATATTTATTTGCATAAAAGTTCCTCTTCATGCAAGATGTCCAAATTTTCTTTCTATGATTATTTGTGCAATCACATGAAATAATAATCAATTGTTAAAATATTAAAAATAAGGTACATAGTCTTAGGATTATAAATTTAGTATCATTCATCCTAATAGAATTGTGTTTAATAATTAGAGAAAATGTTCATTGGTGATAAAGGTGATAGATTTCACCATTGGAAGGTTGTAATTCAACATAGAAATATTATAGAAATCTATTTGGGATATATGATGTAGGAACATACTTGGGGCAGACTAAACTTTGAGGTGAAATCATGTGTGACTTTCGTAGATAGTTTGAGAGTGTGGTTAATTATTTGTGGTGGTAAAAGTTGGCATATTTCACGACGTTGAGGAATTGACCCCTATGATTGTGGCATGGAATATAGGTATCTGGTGTATTTCTTATTGAGATTTGAGGTCAGTTGGATAAGTAGAAGTCAACAATTTAGTTTATAGAGAAATTATGAGTTAGCAATGTACGAATGCATATTTGTTTCTATTCTGTAGAAGGCCTATTTTGAATTTGTGACAAAGTAAATATTCAAGATGGTTGTAGTAACTATTGGAAGGATCTATATGGTGCCACATGGTTTCCTTCTATATGATCATTGGAAATTTACAAGTTTCTTGATTTTAGTTGGAAATACATTTCATGAGGTTTTAGGCCTTGCACCATCTTGAGGATGATGTAGACAATGTGAGAGGTTGAGGAAGGATATATATAGTTTCAAGGCATGGGAAAGTAGAGAGAAAAATTAGAATGAGGATGGAGCAAGGACATAAAATGTAGATACGATAATAAGGCAACAAGGATTGGGGAACAATGTGAAATTACAAAGGGTATGATGCGAGGTAATGTTTGAAGAAGCAAGTGTAAACATGTATGCAGGTGATTTGATAGTGAGAATTAAGTATAATTAATCTTGGGTTGTGTTGTAACTCATGTCTCAAGCCTATGTTACTAACATATGTTGATTGTTCTAGAAATCCTTATGTGGCCACTGGTGTTAGCTTGTAATGTGTTTGAAATTTTATGTTACTATCCTATGTTGATTGTTCTAGAAATCCTTGTGTGGCCACTAGTGGCAACTTGTAATGTGCTTGATATTTTAATATAAATGGAAGGATCTTTAGGAGGTTGGGTTTTTCTCTCATTGAGGGTTTTCCTAGGATACATTTGGTGTTCCTTTTTATTTTAGTATTTATTTATGTGAGTTGCATAATTGGATAATCCTATCTTGTACCTTGTGGCTATGATTTCACCAATTGATATGAGAGCAAGTTAGTCATGGAAATAGGAATGTGGATGAGCACACTTAGTTGATACAATTTTCTAAAAGGAATTCGACAAAGATTAGGTAGCTTCTAGTAGAGTTGTATTGGTTAGAAGACCTTAAAGTACAAAGAGGCATGCAAATAGAAACACCAACTATGTTGTTGTTTACAAGGAGTGACAGTGGGTAGAGCATTGACCAAAAAACTTTCCAAGATGTTGTCAAAGAGAAGGTGATGAATCCCGAATATTGTAGGAAAAATGGAAGAGATCTATGGCATGTTGAAGGAAATACAAAACTTGATGGATGCATTTAGAAAGATCACCATAGGAACCCTAACCACAGGGCTAAGGAAAGTGATGATGAACAACAAGAATCTAAACCTTTGGAATCCATAGGAAGCAAATAAGAAAGGAAGAGAGAATGTTGAAGGCCATCTTCAGCATTGGTAAGAGGAATAGAGTGGATATCCCAAACTATTCTAGAAGAACTTGGATTTTAAGGAGCTAATTGATTGGATCACTAATTTAGAAGAACATTTTGAGTATAATGACATTTCAGATCCAAATAGGGTAAAATTTATAAAGAACTAGCTAAAAGGTCATGTGGCAATATGGTGGAAAGAGGTCCAATTGGCGAGGAATAGGTTTAAGGGAATCATATCATTACAAGGTGAGAGAAGCTAAAATCCAAATTTATTCTGACCAATTATCAATTGTGATTTTCTAAGGAGCTGCACAATTTATGGTAGGGAGAGATGACTATCAAAGAATATATTGAGGAATACTATGGGTTGACAATTAGGTTAGGGAATCATGGGGAAGGATCTAAGAAGGTGGAAAAGTATGTCGATGGATTGAGGGAATCCATCCAAGAGGAGATGGGTATGTGGAATATTCATATAGTAGAAGAGGCCTACAAATTGGATCTCATTGGAGAGAAGAAATTGAACCAAAACTTGGAGGAAAAATGAAACTAGGGAAAAAGTAGAGAAGAAACAAGGAAGTGAGATGCAATGTGGTGTAAAATAATGGCCCCAAGAGGTCTAGGAAGGGGTGACCACTAACATAGTAAAAATGAATATCAAAGTTCATATTGTGGATAGAAAGAAGATGATATGAATCATTTTGTTAATAAGAGAGACGATTGTAGTAGATACCACAAGGTTAAAATGGATGATGGGAGGTACCACAAAGATGAAAAAAGTAGAGGATACTCATCACAAATAGGCTTACGAGGAGCGTGGAGGATATTCTTAGGAAGGTAGAAGAGGATATGAAAGAAAAATGAACAAATACTATAGGGAAACCTATTTTAGGTATAATGTGGAAGGACATAGAACATTTAAGTGCCAAGGAAAAATGCTATAGGATACCAGAAGAGTCGCATTTGATAATGAGATCCCACCTCCTTTAGAGAGAAACCTTGAGTGTGCAGACTCAAATGTTTCATGGAGAGCTTTAAGGTGCTACAAGAGGGGTTTGCTAGCACAAAAAAAGAGTTTTTTAGGACCCAATGCAATGTTAGAGAAAAATATTATGATGTGGTGGTGGATAGTGATGACATGGAAAACTTGGTATTTGAAGAGATGGTTGAAAAGTTTGGGTTGAGGAGGATGATTCATCAATGCTCACATTAGATTGGTTGGTTACAACATGGAGAATGAATTTTGGTGGAGGAATAGTGTTAGGAAAGGTTTAATATAGGAATGTACCATGATAATGTGTTGTGTCACATTGCACCAATGGATGTGTGTAATTTGTTATTGGGAAGGCCTTAGTGTTGGAAATAGGTTGCCATTTAATCACAAATCCTAAACATTAATTATTTCATGTATCTCCTAGATTCTTGGAATGTGTTCAACAACACTAAGATTAGGATGAGATTAGTTATTTGGATGAAATAAATCATGAAATTGACATTTGTAGTTATTCCTAAATAATAGGAGCATGTGGGTGCACACATGGTAAGGTGAAACTCACCTTGTGTCCAGTTAACTATACGGAGTAACAGTTAACACTTCTGAATGCATGTAAAGATCCTAGGAGTTAGGATTTGATGTTTGCATGCTTGAAGTTCAGAAGTTAAGTTAAGTTAAGTTCAGTTCATTCATTCAGATTCAGTTATCTTGATTGCATGCAAGTGCATGTTGCATGCATATTTGTTATTTTGAGTTGCATGTAGTTAGCTTTAGTTAACTTGTAATGCATGGCTAATAACATTGAGTTGTATGACAGATAACAGGGACTACCTCCAGTTAACAAGGGATGACCATTCTTTGGAAATGGTGTTGAGTAAATGTTTCAATTAACTATAAAGCACTTGAAGCCAACTTGGGCACCCAAGATGCTTTATTGGAATTACCTCTCATGCATGATAAGATATTTCTGAAGGCTCAGTTAAGTAGCTTTACTTAAGGGCGCCAACTTTGAGGAAGAGCTTTGGAATTATCACCGAAGTGAAGGAGAAGTTGTAGCTTCAGTTTGGGACACTCAAATGCATGAAGCACATGTTGTAAGCTTTAGTCTTCACTGAATAACTCAACTTGAAGGAATATGGCGTACCTTTTCAAGGGCTTGAGCTTGTGCATTGTAATTATCACCATTTGGAGATTACAAGGTTGCATATTGTCTCTATATCTCATTCAAGTTGAATAGAGTTATTGTAATTGTTATTGCAGGTGTGAAGAAGATTGGTAAAGACAGAAGAAGCATTCTCAAGCAAGAATTGGAGCTATTGTAATTCAGAGTTTGAATAATAGAATAATTCTTGGTGGAGTTTTTTCCCGAAAGGGTTTCTCCACGGTATATCTTGTGTGATCCTTCTATTATCCTGTCTAGTTCTTCTAAATAATTCTCTCTACATTCTACAACAGTAAAATGGATTAATCAAGATAATCACCCACAAAGAATATATGTAACAAAGAAAAGACTTACTTAGATCAGCAATATTTAAGTTTTACAGAGTATTAAGCTAAGAAAACACCTCAATTTTCAACATTTGGTATCAGAGCATTGGTTGGGTAGAGTATTGGGACGCCTTTCTCTTAAAAGATTGGAGTTTTTTTAGCTTAGTGGGAGCTCATATTATTTTTGTTATTTTCTGATTTTGGAATTAAGTTTTGTTACAATGAATTCAAGGTTAGAGATTGAAAGGTTCAATGGTTCTAACTATGAAATGTGGAAATTAAAAATGGAAGATCTTCTTGAAGAAAGAGATCATGGTTAGTGGTTAATAATGAGACAAAGACACCTACAACTATTTCAGATGAAGATTGGGCTAAGTTAGATAAAAAGGCAAGAGGAACAATAAGGTTATGTCTTGCTGATGTTGTTCTTTTGAATGTTTCAATGGAAACCAGTGCATATAAATTATGGAAAAGAATAGGGGATATTTATCAAACTAAGAGTCTCACCAATAAGTTGTATCTGAAAAGGAAATTATATTCATTGAAAATGAAAGATGGTGATTCAGTAGCACAACATTTAAATGCTTTCAATTTAATTCTCAGTCAGTTAGCATCCGTAGATGTAAAGCTTGAGGATGAGGATAAGTGCATTTTATTACTTTGTTCATTACCAAATTCTTGGGAAAATCTAATTGTTGCAATTAGTGGTAATGGTGCAGATCCAAAGATGGACAACATTATTCCTACTCTCCTATCAGAGGAGATGAGGAGGAAATATAAGGAGGAAATCCAAGATGCCTTGTTTGTAAAAGGTAGGCCTAAGAAAAAGGAGCCTAAGGGAAACAAGGAAGGGAAGGGTAAGTTAGAAGGACGAAGTAAGGTAAAGTGTTGGAACTGTGGGAAACCAAGACATGTGAAGAAGGATTGTAAGAACAAGAAAGAGAGTTCTGATTCTTCTACTGAGGAGTCCTCAGATGTTAGTAATGATGCATTGGTTATTTCAGCTAATATTGTTTGTGATAACTCTTTGCTTCATGTTTCAGAGTAATCTTCGTAGAGAGGATGGTAGTCACGATGCCATGTGTGACTCGGTATCATGGTTGAGTGGGAGTTATTGGTAGTGACTTGGATGCATCATTGGTAAGGTTATCTTCATGTGATTGGGGATATGGTTCGTTCTTGGTTTAGAGTGGTTGCTATTATGTCATGGTTTAACTCTTGACTCTAGATTAGAGTTTTGGCATATTACATGGTTCTCTTGAGACTAGGATGTATAAGTATTTTATGATGCATGTGATCTCCTAAGAGGAGATGGTTAGATCATGGATGTCATGTTTATGTTCCTGATTCATGATTGGAGCTTTGACAATGATCTTGTGTAGTTCTCTTAAGTTTTGGGTACATTAATCATTTGCTTGATTACTTCATGAAAGTGTTGTGTTGCATTTGGAGTTTGGCATGGATTGGTTGGTTACAGGTCCTCATGGATACTTGGAGAAATAGGTGAGGCTGGAGTTCTCTTATGGTAAGAAACATTTGTTGGAATGGTTACTTGTAAGAAAAAATTTTCAACAGAAAAGACCGAGGAGCCTACACCTTGGTTGAATGTGAATTCAACACACTCGGTGGTTTAGCATGCCTCTAAAGAGGTGGTTTGGTTACAAAGGCTTGGGAAAGGTAATGGTTTGGTTGATAATGGGAAGGTATTAATTGAGAAAGTTAACACTTTAATTAATGTTACAAATTATCTTATGAAACCATACAGATAAGTTCTCTTGGTTTTAATCATTTGCTTGGAAGCTTCATGATTATGCAGGTTGCATTTGAAGTTAGCATGGATTGATTAGTTGGTGCAAGAAGGCCATTGGCCTTGAGACTTGTACTTGTTTTATTATTCCTTGTTTAGAATAATTGCAATGTATAATGTCAAGTGGGAGAATGTTGGAAATAGGTTGCCATTTAATCGCAAATCCTAAACATTAATTATTTCATGTATCTCCTAGATTCTTGGAATGTGTTCAACAACACTAAGATTAGGATGAGATTAATTATTTGGATGAAATAAATCATGAAATTGACATTTGTAGTTATTCCTAAATAATAGGAGCATGTGGGTGCACACATGGTAACGTGAAACTCACCTTGTGTCCAGTTAACTATACAGAGTAACAGTTAACACTTCTGAATGCATGTAAAGATCCTAGGAGTTAGGATTTGATGTTTGCATGCTTGAAGTTCAGTTAAGTTCAATTAAGTTCAGTTCAGTTGATTTAGTTCATTTATCTTCAGTTGCATGCATGTTGGTTATTTTGAGTTGCATGTAGTTAGCTTCAGTTAACTTGTAATGCATGGCTAATAACATTGAGTTGTATGACAGATAACAGGGACTACCTCCAGTTAACAAGGGATGACCATTCTTTGGAAATGGTGTTGAGTAAATGTTTCAGTTAACTATAAAGCACTTGAAGCCAACTTGGGTGCCCAAGATGCTTTATTGGAATTACCTCTCATGCATGATAAGATATTTCTGAAGGCTCAGTTAAGTAGCTTTACTTAAGGGCACCAACTTTGAGGAAGAGCTTTGGAATTATCACCGAAGTGAAGGATAAGTTGTAGCTTCAGTTTGGGACACTCAAATGCATGAAGCACATGTTGTAAGCTTTAGTCTTCACTGAATAACTCAACTTGAAGGAATATGGCATACCTTTTCAAGGGCTTGAGCTTGTGCATTGTAATTATCACCATTTGGAGATTACAAGGTTGCATATTGTCTCTATATCTCATTCAAGTTGAATAGAGTTATTGTAATTGTTATTGCAGGTGTGAAGAAGATTGGTAAAGACAAAAGAAGCATTCTCAAGCAAGAATTGGAGCTATTGTAATTTAGAATTTGAATAATAGAATAATTCTTTGTGGAGTTTTTTCCCGAAAGGGTTTCTCCATGGTATATCTTGTGTGATCCTTCTATTATCCTGTCTAGTTCTTCTAAATAATTCTCTCTACATTCTACAACAGTAAAATGGATTAATCAAGATAATCACCCACAAAGAATATATGTAACAAAGAAAAGATTTACTTAGATCAGCAATATTGAAGTTTTACAGAGTATTAAGCTAAGAAAACACCTCAATTTTCAACACTTAGCAATTTGATAGAGAAGCAATGTATGATGGAAAGGCGAAAACCTATGTAATTTGGAAAGATGCACAAAACCACAAGTTGATGCAACTAAGGGGCAAGCAAGAGATCTAATTTGATAGAAGTGTTGGAGTATGCATTGGAGAGAAATATTATGCGTTTGATTCTGAATATGTAATATTGTTGGAACAATTGGTAACACCACAAATGCAAAAGAAGTAGTGCAAAGAAATGGATGTGAAGAGGAAGCTTTCCAAAAGATGGCTTCAAGGATAGGGTAGATGAACAAGAGGATGGGGAATTGTATGGAAGGATTTGTGGTAGCTATGAAAGAGGTTGATAGATGCGAGGGATTGGGTAAGTAGAAATGGGTTGTGACTTAATATAAGCCAAGGAACAATAGTGTAGAGAATGATTGGTGGAATAAAACAACATAAGACAAGGGATAAATCAAAGCTCAAGTGGATTTCTCAAAGTATCCCTAAGGAGGTGGAAAGAACAGGTTGAAGAAGTGGTGGGTTGGAATCTCTAGGCCAAGCATATTTCCCTAGAAAATAAGGGACCCATTTTTAATCTACCCTGGGAGTCTATTGTAACCAAATCCCTCAAGCACCCAAAATTTTGGGATGAAAGCATGTGTGATCTAGTTAGATAGTTTAAGAGTGTGGTTGATTGTTTATGGTGGTAAAAGTTGACATGTTTGACAATATTAAGGAATTGGAACTTGCAGTTGTGGTATGAGTTATATATGTGTGTGGTCTATCTTGCTGAGATTTGAGGTCCACTAGATATGAAAAATTTGATAATTTGTCTCATAGAGAAATTATGGGTCGGTAGTGTGTGAATGTGGAGTTACTTCTATTTTGTGGATGCCTATTTTGATTTTGTGACAAGGAAAATATTTGGGAAGGTTGTGGTAACTATTGAAAGGGTCTAAAATGAATTCAAAAAATATTAGGTAGCTTCTAGTAGAGTTGTATTGGGTAGAGGATCTTAAAAGATTAGTTGCTAATAGGGAAATTACAAAGAGGCTTGTAGATAAAAACACCAACTATGATGTTGTTTACAAGGAGTGACAGTGGGTAGAGTGTTGACCAAAATACTTTCCAAGATGTTGTCAAAGAGAAGGTGATGAATCCAAAATATTTAGGAAAAATGGAAGAGATCTATGACATATTGAAGGGAATACATAACTTGATGGATGCATTGGAGCAAGATCACCATAGGAACCCTAACCCCAAGGATAAGGAAAGTGACGAGGAACACAAAGAATTTAAACCTTTGGAATCAATAGGAAGCAAAGAAGAAAGGAAGAGAGAATGTTGAAGGATATCTTCAATATTGGTAAGAGGACTAGAGTGGATATCCCAAACTATTCTAAGAACTTGAATCTTAAGGAGCTAATTGATTGGATCCACTGATTTGGAAGAAAATTTTGAGTTTAAGGATATTTTAGATCCAAATAGGGTAAAATTTATAAATAACTAGTTGAAAGGTCATGTGGAAATATGGTGGAAAGAGGTCCAACTGGTGAGGAAAAAGCAAGGAAATCATAGAATTACAAGGTGAGACTAGATGGTGGAGAAGCTAAAATCCAAATTTATTCTAACCAATTATCAATTACAATTTTTGAAGGAGTTGTACAATTTATGGTAGGGAGAGATGACTATGAAAGAATATATTGAGGAATACTATGGGTTGACAAATAGGTTAGGGCATCATGAGGAAGGATCTAAGAAGGGGGGAAAGTATGTCCCTGGAATCCATCCAAGAGGATATGTGTATGTGGAATATTCATATATTAGAAGAGGCCTAAAAATTTGATCTCATTGGTGAGAAGAAGTTGAACAAAAAATTGGAGGAAAAACAAAACGAGAGGCAGGGTAGAGAAGAAACAAGGCAATGAGATGAGATGTGGTGTAAAAGAATGGACCCAAGAGGTCAAGGAAGGGGTGAACACTACTAGAGTAAAAAAGAATATCAAATTCCATACTGTGGAGAGAACGAAGATGATATGAATCATTGTGGTAATAGGGGAGATGATTGTAGTAGCTACCGAAAGGGTAAAGTGGATGATGGGAGGTACCACAAAGATGAAAGAGTAGAGGATACTCATTAGAAAGAGGCTTAGGAGGAGCGTGGATGATATTCTTATCAAGACAGTCTAAGAGGATATGAGAGAAAAATGAAAAAATCCTTTAGGGAAACATATTTTAGGTATAGTGTGGAAGGACATAGAACATTCAAATGTCAAGGAAAAATGCTAGAGGATACCACAAGATCCGAATTTGGTAATGAGATCTCACCTCCTTTAGAGAGAAACCTTGAGTGTGGAGACTCACATGTTCCATGGAGAGCTTTAAGCTGATACAAGAGGGGTGAGATAGCACAAAGAAAGAGTTTGTTTAGGACCCAATGTAAGGTTAGAGGAAAATATTATGATGTGGTGGTGGACAGTGACAACATAGAAAGCTTGGTATTTGAAGAGATGGTTGAAAATTTTGGGTTGAGGAGGATGAGGCATCAATGCTCACATTAGATTGGTTGGTTGCAACATGGAGAACAAATTTTGGTGGAGGAATAGTGTTGGACTAGGTTTAATATAGGAGCATACCATGATAATGCGTTGTGTGACATTCCACCAATAGATGTGTGTCATTTGTTATTGGGAAGGCCTTAGCAATTTGATAGAGAAACGATGTATGATGAAAAGGTGAAAACCTATGTAATTTGGAAAGATGGACAAAACCATAAGTTGATGCCACTAAGAGTAAGCAAGATATAATTTGATAGAAATGTTGGAGTATGGATTGGGGAGGAATATTATGCATTTGATTCTAAGTATGTGAAATATTGTTGGAACAATTGGGATCACCATAAATGTAAAAGAAGTAGTGCAAAGAAATGGATGTGAAGAGGAATATTTCTAAAAGATGTCTCAAAGGATAGGGAAAATGAACAAGAGGATGAAGAATTGTATGGAGGGATGTGTGGTAGCTAGGAAAGAGGTTGATAGAAGTGAGGGATCAATTAAGTAGAAACAGGTTGTGACTTAATATAAGCCAAGGAACAATAGTGTAGAGGATGATTAGTGGAATAAAGCCACAAAAAAAGGGATAAATCAAAGCTTAGGTGGATTGCTTGAAGCATACCTAAGGAGGTGGAAAGAATGGGTTGAAGAAGCAACAGGTTGGAATCTCTAGGCTAGACATATTTCCCTAGAGAATAAGGGACTCATTTTTTAATCTACCCTGGGAGTTTAATGTAACCAAATCCCTTAAGCACCCAAAATTTTGGGATGAAAGCATGTGTGATCTAGTTTGATTTTTTAATAGTGTGGTTGATTGTTTATGGTGGTAAAAGTTGACATGTTTGACTATATTAAGGAATTGAAACCTATAGTTGTGGCATGAGTTATACATGTGTCTAGTCTATCTTGTTGAGATTTGAGGTCCACCATATATGAAAATTTTGATAATTTGGCTCATAGAGAAATTATGGGTCGGTAGTGTGTGAATGTGGAGTTATTTCTATTTTGTGGATGCTTATTTTGAGTTTGTGACAAGGGGAATATTTGGGAAGGTTGTGGTAACTATTGAAAGGATCTATGTGGTACTACGTGGAGATTCCCACTATGTGATCACTGGAAATTTCTATGTTTGTTACTTTTAGTCAACAATGTATGTTTCATGAGGTTTTGGTCTTTGTGCCAGCTTGAGATTGACGTAGATCATGTGAGAAGCTAAAGAAAAATATATGTATTTTAAGACATGGGAAATCAAAGAGAAAAAAGGGAATGAGGATGGAGCAAAGGTGTAGAAGGTGATTACAACGAGGTAGCAAGGACCAAGGAACAACATGAAATTACAAAGAGATGATGTGAAGTACTATCTGAAGAAGAAAATTCAAACATGATGTTGTAGGTGACTTGATAATGAGAATTAAGTATAATCATACTTGGGTTGTGGTGTAGCCCATGCTTCAGGTCTATGTGACTGACTTGTGTTGATTGTGTTGGAAATCCTTTTGTGGCCTTTGGCAACATATTGTAATGTGTTTGAGATTTTAATATAAGTAGAAGGATCTTTGGAAGGTTGGGTGTCTCTGATTGTGGGTTTTCCTAGGATATATTTTGTGTTCCTTTTTTCTTGTGAATTTATTTATGTGGGCTACACGGTTTGATTGTCCTATCTTGGAAACTCCGGTCATAACTGCATCAAGTACCACCCCTTCTCCTTGTGACATTAAGGAGTGATAATACCTTAGAAGGTTGAAATTTCTAATACTATACTAGTGTCGTAGTTTTACCAAGAGGTGGCACAAGGATATGATAAAAAAATATTAGAATCATAAATTTAAAATTTAAAAGTTTACATGAATCATTGGTAATGAATAATAAATGAAAATGAGGTTCTTTTGTGTCATCCCATTATGTGATAATCATAATTTGACAATACAAATTTATGTTGCTTAGATCTACAATAGTTTTTCAATTTTTTTCTTTATCATTTAAAATCTTGTTGATATGTTTTCCATATTCTCCAAATTATTTATTTCTTTGAATGTGAAAAAATGGCTTGGCTAGGTCTTTTTTTTAATAGTAGGAGACATTCTCTAAGGTCTTAGAAGATATCCCCTACCTACTAAAGATACGTATTTAAATAGGGATATGTCTCATGCATTTATCTTGTCATTGAGACATGTATTGTCTCCAAAATATGTACCGTTGTGATACATAACAATGGGTTCAGTTACAAAATTACTTATCTTGATCTCTATAAAATCTTATAGGCCCCAAGCGTGTCTAAATTGCAACCATATCTACAAGGTTTTATTAACAAGGGATGGAGATTGAGCTATGGTAAAGCTTGTATTGTATTTAATGACCAAAAAATATATAAAGGAATAAGACCACACTTTTAGAAAGTAGATATATGGGAGGAGGATATTTCCAAACATGCCATTTGGAGTTAGAAAGTTGCACGATTATTATGAATTGGATAGTTCAAATGATGGTGTTGAGATTTAGAATCAAGTAATCAACAAGTTGATTTTTTAAATTGACTCAGATTTAGTGAAAAGACTAGACCAAAACTTGAAAATGTTTTCATAATATATATATATATATTTCCTAAGTTGTTAGTTTTGGTATGGGGTGGGTATTGGTTTGGGGTTCAAGTGCACTGATATAACATTTTTCCCTTGGGTATAGGTTTGTATATATATTAAAATTTAAAAATGATAAAAATAGTATTAATATTCGTGATTTATAATTTCTAATAAATGAAATATTTAAATATCTCATAATCTACAAAAAAGAAAATGTTCATATATTCACAATATGATAACGTCGTGATTTGTCAAATATCAATACAAAATGAAAATTATAATCAATATTCAATATTTTTCATATTATTCATTGAGAGCATCAAAGTCAATATTTAGTTCAATTCCATTTGAAGCACAATTAGTTATAGTTCCACTTCCACTAGTTATGTCATATGTAGAAGTTACATCATCTTTAGAGACTTTAGCAAGTTGTACAAGTGTAGCATCTAAGTTAGCACACTCAAGAATTAGATCATAATTCCTTGTCACCTCCTTGTTATAATTATGTCTCTTATGTGGAAAGAGATGCAAGTTGGAATGCAAAAAGACCAAATTCTTAACATTTTTATACCTAACTAGTTGTGCTTAACTAAGTGGATAAAAAAGTGTCATCCAATTCCACTCAATGGAATAATTCACAATTTATTGAATTTACATACAACATTTACAATTATAATGTATAACAACAAAAAAATGAGAAAGTTGAAATAAAATGCATACTTTAGAGAAATTTTATTATAAGAGGTTTCAAGTAAATAGATCCTTGGCCATGTAAGTCCCACCATTCATGAGTATATTTCCTATAAATGTCTTAAAGAGCTCAAATATTATGCTTCTTTGAAGATATGAAGTGGCCAAAGTCACACAAGGCACCAATTTGTATATCTAAATTTGAGAATATGTTTTTTTAATGCAATCTTGTACATAATAGCAACATCTTCATCTTCATTTCAAAGACGAAGCAATTGCTCGAAGATGCAAGGGCATGACCATCTTGTTCCAATGGTTAACAATGATCTTTTGCACCTTTGTGTGGTCATGCTCTTTTCTTTTATTATGGTTTTTCTTTTTCAGCAATGGAGTCCAAGTCATCATAAATTTCATCCAAACATGGGCAATATTTATTAGTATACCTAATCATGTTGATGGTGGTCTTAGTGAAATTCAAAACATGTTCCACACAAGCCCATCACCCATCATCTAGGATAAATGCTTTGATTATTTTGGGCTATGTTTGTATTTGATTGCCTCCATACACTCCAAAAAGTGTTGATGACCATAACACTCAATGCCTCTCACACCTTCACAAGTCATCTCAAAATGATTGTGCGATCTAGATCAAGTCTCAAAAACATAACATGGTGTAAACAACAAAACAAAACAAAAATTTAAAAAGTTGATGACATATCAAAAATTAAAAATAAGAAATATACTAAAAAATAAAAAAATAACTTTGACAACTCCAAATCAAGGAAGGTCTTGAAGATGGATTTTGACATATAATGTTTTCTCACAAATATTTGTATCTTCTTGGCCTTCATGTAGATTTTTTAGATCCACTTGATGTTTGTGCCAATCTTTTACAGTATCAAGTTGAGTGAGTGGATAACACCTAGTGTCTAAAAAATATGTCCATATGTACCCTCCATTATTAAACCAATTGCTCTACCATTTTTTTAACATTGTCCATTGTGACTTGGAAATTTTTTTTGGGAACCACCATCTCAATGGATTGTATGAGGATATGAACGATGGAAGTTGCATCTTTCAATTTCCCTCACAATCAACTACCTTCAAAACTACCAACTTTTTAGGGAACATTGTAATGACATTGATTAATAGTCTATTTTTACAATCTTTCCATCCATAAAAAAATGGACATTTTTGTCTCAAGCTATGTATCCTTGATTTTTCTCAATAATGCCTCTATGGAAGCTTTCTCCTTGATCAATAAGGTGACACACACCTTTTTGTGCACCTAAGACTAATATAATCATGTAATATATCTATTTTTTGGATAATTGCAAATATTGATATTTAGCTTATTTTATTTTCATAAGCTAAATAATGGAGTTATAAAAGAATAATAATTAAATTAATTATTTTAAATACATTTTTTTTTTTGTAATAATATTTTTAACGAGGGGAAAGCATATAACTTTATTTTAATTAACTTAGTTAAAGAAAAAAATATTATTTTAAATACATATTGAAAAGATAACTTTATTTTAATTAACTTAGTTAAAGAAAAAAATATTATAAGTCACTTTATTAAATATTGTCATGTCACTTTATTAAACAAGTGACACATAGTGGCGAGTACTTTCCTTTGTAGTATTGTAATTAGAGTTTTGTATAGTTGTATTATTTTTATAATTGTGAGAAAGTAAATATAATTATGGAATACTTATCATAATAGAAGAAAATTACTAAAACTATAAATTTTGTATAGTTAGTGTGCACACGTCGTATAGTCTTGATGGATGCAAAATAATGTTTACTCTTTTTTTAACAACTAATCTAATATTGTTTTCCTTTGATCAATTTTGTGGTGATGTACTTTATTTTTAATTGGAATAGAACTATGGAATACCTATATAGTGTCGATGGATGGAAAACAATGTTTACTCTCTTTTTTAAAGACTAATAGAGGGTGTACTACCCCAATTATAGTCTTAGTTATAATTTGATCTTTCATGATCCTTTGTGTGTTTATTATAGTTGTACGTCTTGGGGTTTGAAATTTAATTATATAATGAATCCAATTCAATGCAAGAATTTGGATAAAGCAACAAGATTGTTACAAATCTACAACATTATTTATTTATTTATTTTGTGTGTCGATGGATGGAAAACAATGTTTACTCTCTTTTTAAACGACTAATAGAGGGTGTACTACCCCAATTATAGTCTTAGTTATAATTTGATCTTTCATGATCCTTTGTGTGTTTATTATAGTTGTACATCTTGGCCTTTGTCCTTGGTGATGCTACGTGGGTGGATGCCCCACCTCCTACTCCAGTTGTTGGGGGTTCTTTAGGATGGGTGAAGTCCTTCTTCAAGGCTGCTAAAGTGGGTGCTCGACCTCTTGCTTAGGCTCGAGTTCAGCCTCTATCCTGTACTCAAGATTCCCTTGTTGTGGTTTGTGGACTCGAGGTTGTTGAGAATGAGGATTACTATTTGAAGCAGGGCATGGTCTACAAGTTTAATGGCTTGTGGCCCTCCCTTCCCAATCTCCATGACTGGGTTTCTATCTCCTGGGAGCCGGTGGTCTTTGGGAAAATTGAGCTCTATCCTAGCGCAAGGGGTTTCTTTTTAGCAACCTTCGCCTCCTTCGTGGAGCGAGACTATATACTGGACAGGGGGTGGATGTGGTATATTCATTCACTATCCATCAGGCCTTGGTCTCATTCTTTCAATCCCCTTATGGAGTCGTTGAACACCATACCAGTTTGGGTTTGACTGCTGAATCTCCCTCTCCAGTTTTGGGAGGATTCATGTTATGAAGCTATTGGCAACACCATTGGACATTTTTTAATGGTCCAGACTCAACGACACAGGAGCTTGGGCATACTACGGTAGCTCGTATATTAGTTGATTTGGACATCTCCAAACTTCTCCATCGTGATGTAGTCTTATTGGTGGAGGAAAAACCTTGGAAGCAATGCTTGGACTATGAGGGTATCCCCTTTCAGTGTAGGAGATGCTTCTCTATGGGTCATTTGGCCTCTGGTTTCCCACATTCCCGCCTCAAGGGCATTGCTACTTGGTGGAAGGATGGTCTCTTAGATCATCTCATGGTGGGTTCTCCTCCTTCAAAAGTTTCTTCTGTGGAGGACAACCCTATTGAGTCTTCTTAGGAGCCTGTGTTTGTTCCTCTTCTGATTATCCCTTCTGTGGAGCCACTATTGGTTTGATCTACTAATGTTGTTCTATCTGAGCCTACCTGAACATCGTTGAACGCCTCTGCTGGTCCATCAATCGATCCTATCTCCTCCCCTATGCTACCGACTCCCTCGCTGAGTGGTGGATCTTTGGCCTTGGTGGCTACTGTGGATCCGCTTCTCTCACCTCGCTTGGTGGACTTGGATTCTAAGTCTTCCTGTTCTTTTGTGCTGAGAAAGAAGAATGGACTCTCTCGATCTATTGCATCTTTGCGGCCTAGGGTTAAGGGAGTTAGATTAGTCCCCTCAGATTCTGGGGTTGTCTAGTCCTCGTCTATGGTTCGACGACTGTATGTTAGCTGTTTCTGTGTGTGGTCTGTCCTCTTTTCCTAGTTCATTCCTGGTTTGAACTAGCTTCTTTTTGACCCTTTGGGCTTTCCGTGTAAAGGGTATAGCACCCTAAAAATGATTCTTATTTTATCAAAAACATTAGAATAAACTTAACTTAATAATTGAACTTCTCAAATTTTCACTTAATTATAATTTATACGATGTAGATTCTAAAATTTATAAACCATAAATTGTGTTGCACAAACATGAGTCTTAGTGTACACCTTGTTATATTTATTTTGTAAAATAGAAATCTATGTTTACCTAACCAACCTTAGTACTTGATCTTCGATAGTTAAATTTAAAATTAATAAAATACTCTATTGGTAGTGGTGGTTTCAACTTTCAAGTCAGAAGAGGATTTTTTTTTTTAATCTTATAAAACATTCCCAAAAAAATTGGGAAACAATGGGAAATGAAAATATGATATTTCCTTTCTTAGTGGCTTGCAATGAAAATGCATATGTACAATTTTCTCTTTTATGTTTGTTTTTACAATATATGTGATTCTTTTAAGTTATAAGATGGATTTGTAATAAAAATACATATTTATAATTTGTAGTTTAAAATTTAAAGCACATAGCTTTCAATGTGAAACTTTATTCTTTAGTGATTCGACATTTTCCAGCTATCTATTCTTTGTACAATGTAAATGACATATTTTGTTATTAATATAAAGAAAAATATTTATCCTAAAATTAGAAGTAAGATAATAACTTTGTTAGAGTATATAGCCTCAATTTTTAAAGCCCAAGTTTGAACTATACATTGTAAGTATAGAATCAACTATAATAAGTGAGGGCCTATTTTTAATAATTTATTATATGTTTATGGGGAAGTATTTATGTCTTTGTTAGAGGTGACTTGGACATAATGATGCTGCTGTAATTGGAAACCGTGTTACTAAATTTTGTAGATTCTTGAGTGTTAGCATATGTTTTGAGGTTCCCTAATTCATCCCCTATGTGGGGAAATCTGAAATGATTTTGGTCTAGTTTTTGTAGATGGGTATTTTGAAGTGAATTAGCTGTAGTTTTTGTATGCAGGTAATCCGAAGTAAATTTGGTCTAGTTTTTGTAGTTACATCGCTTGGAACTGAATTCAGTGCAACTTTATGAGGCAGGCAATTTGACGAATGGTTACGTTTCTCGTAAAAAGTGAAATAAGAGAGGTTCATAAAACATAAAATATGTCAGAGTCACAAATTTGGGAAAAAAGCCAGACAAAATGATATATCAAATTTTGTTTAAAGCAAATATTCCGAAGCACGTAGTCCATCAATAGCTTCCTTAGTATAGAAGTTGCAGTTTTTAGCAGTAAAAGTTGAAATTTGAAATCGATTGAACTTTGCACTTGCATTGAACTTTTATTCCATGAGTACATATGCTTACAAGCATGTGTTAGCATTAGAACTGAAAGCTAAACCTGAGCAAGGCAAAAGTAGTATTGCATCATTCAATTCGGCTCAACGGAGTTGGCTAGCGAGGATTTGGGAGAGCCACAGGTGAAAGTGGAAGGGATGAAGTTCAGGCATGCATGGGAGATGTGATAGTGCTTAGTAGGGAAATCCTGGTGGTGTACTGTGAGTTGCAGGATCTCAAATCTTTTTGTGTGGATTGAGAATGGTCATAAAGAATTTGATGGTTACCCATTCTAGAGGTCGCCTTGAAGTTTCTAGTTTGTACATGATGCCGATATGTGGGAAGACGATGGAATGCTCAAGCTCAACAATGGAAATAATTTTTTAATGTTATTAAGTTTCCAGCCTGTCTTTCATGCAGTGTGCACCTCCTCTGTGGCTGGAAGGGATGGTAGTGTGCAGGTGGCTGTGGTGGATTTGGATGGCTAGGGTGGGGACTTTGCTGATGGAGTTGGATGTTGAGAGTATCCAAATCAGATGATGGTTCCCCGTTTCTGTAATGCTTTTTCATCTCTGTCATGCTTGTTTGCTATTCTTGCTCCTGGGGTGGTGGGAGGTTGTCTTTTTAGTGTTTTGTCTGGTTTTGGCCTATGCGTGTTGGCCATTTTTGTTTGGTGGCCCTGTAAAGACAATTTATTTTGTAACTATTTTTTTAAGGTTTTGTCGAGTAAAGGCGTCTAAAGAATCCTCCCGAAATTGTCAAAAAGGAAACATACAACCGTGTTATTTTTCAGGTCAAACTCATTGACCCATGGTTCATGAGTAGTGGTTCACAAGAACCCATCTCTCATGATAATGAATGGTCCACTTATCACTCATTGCATCTCGGTGATGCTCATAGAGGTGAAGCACTATACTATATAAAACTATAATAATTATTAATTATAAATTTAATCATTTTATGTATTAAAATTTATAATTAATAAATTATAAATTTATTAGCATCACCTAGTGAAGCACTGTACTATATAAAACTATAATAATTATTAATTATAAATTTAATCATTTTATGTATTAAAATTTATAATTAATAAATTATAAATTTATTAGCATCACCTAGTGAAGCACTGTACTATATAAAACTATAATAATTATTAATTATAAATTTAATCATTTATGTATTAAAATTTTTAATTAATAAATTATAAATTTATTAGCATTGCCTAGTGCGCTTAACCTCTATGAGCATCACCTAGATGCAATGAGTGCTAAGTGGACCATTCATTATCATGAGAGATGGGTTCTTGTGAACCACTACTCATGAGCCATGGGTCAATGAGTTTAACTTGAAAAACAACACGGTTGAATCCTGATAGCAATATCACAATTTGACATACTATGGAAAATACCTCCTATGTTCATCATTTTTCGCCATTTTTGTGGTTGTTTTCTACAGTTTTTCCGTTGCTTTCCTCGCCGCTCCTCCAAACTCTTCCTCATTGGTATTGACCTTTCACTTCTCCAATTTGGCAAGCTGCAGCTTGAAAATAAGGTTTTGACAAGGGTTTTAGAGTATGTCTTTTAAAATGAAAATTACCTCCAAGATCTTAATAATAAACACATTTAGATTTTAACATTATGACATCCTTTATCCTACGTAATTAAGCATATACTAGCATAACATGTATATATATATAAATTATACTTATTATTATATATTATATTTTTAAATAAAACTATTAAATACATAAAATGATTAAAATTTATAATTAATAATTATTGTAGTTTTATATAGTACTAGACCAAAATTTATCCTAATTGACCTTCAACACTTCTTCCACGTACCCATTGCACACTAAAATACGATTGCTAGTTTTATCATAACTCACTTTCTTATATTTAAAAAAAACACTAAAGCATCGGACACCACATAGCACTAACAAGTACATAGACACCACATAGCACTTGGACTTTACAAAGTAAAGCTCATTCATTAATGTGCATAATGGCGTGTGTGTAAGACCTTGCCTTTTTGTATGATAGATATAAGTACTTTAATTTCACCATTAGTATATTTCCTTTAGTGATAATTAGTGGAGTTAAATGAATAAGCAATACAACTTAGAACTAATGAAGAACATGCAATGTATATGGTTTTGACACCTAACTAAGGTGTTAGTATGTGATCAATGTCATAGGATGATTATGTTAATTGTTTGGTAACATTCTCTAAAAACTTGAGACCTTACCATGCAGAGTGAGCATAAGGTTTGTAATTATTATCAACAGGTTTTAGACCTCATTTCATGAATCTAGATGCACATCATGTTAGTGTTATATATAAGATAGTTCGATTAGCAAGGGTATATGGTAACATGGAGAAGTATTAATATAAGATAATTATTATTTCCCTATATGATTGGTTACCTGATAAGTAGATTGGAAAGAAACCAAAAAAAGGAAAAAAAAGAGTCAACATTTTATCAACGTAGAACTAGTAATTTTGTGACTCTTCAATAGTGTCAAGGAGGGGTGTCCTTTCCATAAAAATTCATTATGCCAATGTAGTGCAAATTCTTGAGATTTCTAAAGTAGTTGTTTTGAATGCAATGTATTGTTGTCTCTCTTATTTGTATTGATTGACTATCTAGTTGCATATTTAAATAATATAGAGAAGCTATTTAATTGGAGAAAGTGTATATAGTTATGTTATGATGGATCAAGGAATGGTCACTTGAATTGTCATTTAGTTCGTTAATAAAAACTACTATCTTTGTGGTTGTTTTAGAAGTGAAATTGAAATTATATATAAGAATTTTATTTTGAGAATTTGAGTATTCCTTTTGAATATTGACGTTGAGTTTAAAACTACTATGTGTACAATTAGTGTTATAAATTGCTAACATCCAATGGCAAGAAGTTGTGTTCAAACATTGGAGATTTTGGCTACAATCATTCAGACAGTGTACAATAAGCATGATCAAGGTGAGCAAATTCAACTATCTTCTAATTAATAGTTTGATTTTAAATGCCATTTAAATTATTTCACTTTGGAATATTGATAGCAGCAAAAGTGTGCAGGATTATTAAACGGTCAATGGAAGGCGAGAGGATCACCAAGACCCTAATTTTTCCCTTCACAATGTGAAATTCTGTGTTAAGTTTATGGTTTTTGAGTTGTATTGTTTACTTGTGTGGACCACTGTGAACCCTTAATTGTTTTAAATTATGAGAAAAGAAAGTGGAGTCAAATGTTTATTTGTGTGTATTAAAAAGGTGCAACTCGAATGCCACTTTGGGGGTCATGTTAAAAAGGTATTAAATAGTGAAAAAAGGGGAATTAGGAAGTTATATAAACCCTACCCTAGGGTTAGGGCAAGAAAGGTGGAGTGAAAAAGATTTTTAGGTATTACTTTGAAGGAGAAGAAAAGAAAAGGGAGGAGGAGGAGGAGGAAGGGAGAGGGGGGACTCACGGGAAAATGGGAAGGAGGAGAAATGGAGACAATGCAGAGAGGAGAAATGGGGGGAAATGCAAGTAAGAGGTAGGAGTCATATGTTGTAATTTTTTTGTTGTTATAGCTGCAAATGTTGTAGTTGTTGTTGCAAATTTCTGTGGTGGTTGTTTGTGTTGCTGCTGCAAGTGTTAAGGAGTAAAGAGTTACGAGTATTTTTGTGGTAATGTAGCTTGGTAAGAGTGTAGTGTTTCCCAATGATGATATTATCCTATCCTTGTGTTGGTTATCTTCCTTGTGTGATAAACCTGGATGTTGTTTTTTTTTTGTTTGGAATACCTGGTCACATAAACCTATTTTGAGGGTCCTGGTGATTACTCTTGACTTGGGGGTTGGCTAGAGCTCTTTGTAGCTTGATGATGCCAATATGGAAGGGTGGTGAGCTTTTCCTTCCCTTTGGCTGTATTAAAGTTTTAGGACTTTGAGTTTCAGGATTTCCTACTACTGCTGGTATTTCCTCCCCATTTGTTCAATTGCTAAAATGCTAAGTGTTAGTCAGGTAAATAGGTAAATAGCTATTTGTGCCTAATGGGGAAAGAGCTACAAGAAAAGTGTAATATTTATGTGAACAAAAGTCTGAGTAGAGTATGTAAATGTTTATTTATTTGTGGGCTCTTAGAGAACTCCCAACTTTGCATCCAACTATAATCTGCAAGCAAAAAGATATTGTACTTCAGAATGTAAATTGGACACATATTCTAAGTAAACATAGAATAGGATAACTCTGCATTTCTTTATAGGAAAAAAAAGGTAAATGAATAAATGTATTCACCATTGTTCTTATTTACCACAGTTGTTTGTTGGGGTCAAATTTATTTCTAACTATTTTAGATGTCTAAAATCATATGCAAAATGTTGCATGTATACATATATTAAAAAAAAAAGAGAGAAAGAAGAAGAATGGTTAAAGTCTCTCCCAGAACTTATTAGACTTGCAAATGAATCCAGTCTCGTGGTTATGCTATGGGTATTAGCTAAGGTTTGAATTGTAATAATTTCCTCCATTTGTTTTTAAGATCTATTCCATAGCTTCTTTCCTTTTTCCTTCTATTGTTTTTTGCAACTAAAAGAAAAGAAAAAAAAAAACCACACATAGCCTTACAGAGGCCACAAATTTCTCTATTTGGGGTTCGACCCAACTCAGCCATAAGCCATGCCCTATGAAAGAAACCCACACTCGGAGAGAAATTACAAAGGGAATAGATTGATAAATAAAGAAAGAAAATGATAATTTGTTTTTATTTATTTTTTTACATTAAAAGAAACCCCATTAAAAGGGGTTCTCACGAAGATCTTTTCCTTCCCCATCTAGACTCGGCCTGGGGGGGGCGCTGCGATCTACTGAGCAAAAGCCTCAACAGGGAAGCTCACCTTTTTCACAGGCTGAAAACCCCAAACTCTCACCCCTCCATTTTGTAGCCAACATATGGCAGTTGGGCGTTGCAGACAAGTTGAGAACCATTCAACTTTCAAACTTAGGCCAGCATTAAATTGATCACCATATATGCCTTATAGAGGTGCCCCTCATTCATTTTCTAGAGCTGCTTGAACAACCACCAGATGCGCTTGTCCAGAGGAACCACCACTTCTCCTTCCTTCCTACGTAGGAGAGAGAAGTGAAATGCATAAGATAATTTAGGGTTGTGGGTCGAAGAAATCTGGGCTTAGGAAATTAGGTGCAAATTAAATCTAGAGGTGCCACGTGAAGGATGGATAAGAAAATTAGAAACAACTGTTGGTGTAAGCGTTTGCTTTGATTAGATTGAATTATTTGGTTTAAATAAATCATATAGTATTTAATCAAACAGCCAGTTTTATGTCATTCTTATTGAAAAAGGCCAAACTATTGCAGCTGGATTCGATTGGGGATGAACAAAAATAAGGAAATTTTGTTTTAAAGGGGTCGTGTAAATCGATAAGGCTGACACATTCTTCTAACTCACCCATTAGCTGTCAGATATATCTCTTTGTAATGTCCTTTTTGATATCTAAAATACAATGTAGGATGTCATGAAAAAAGAGAATAAAATAAGATAAAATAAATGATGATATGATTAGCAGTAACCGTGTGGTAGTAATGAAAATTGGAAACTTATGAATTGGGTGCAATGTCAGTAAAGTTACTGACTCATAGTAGTAATTAATGAAAAATGGCATCAAATCTTTTAAGGGATGTTATGCTGAGTAGACGAATCAAATAAGACTCGGTAATAATGGTTAGAATTAGCAATAATGAAAGGGCAAATAATGTTATTCTGGTTGCTTTCTAAGGAGGAAAAATATATCTATGCGTATTGGCACTTTTGGCTTAAGGCCGTAGTAGTGAGGTTTTAAATAAAACAAAAAAAAGAAGCTAAACAATGATTCTCCTTTAACTTTACTCATAGTTCCTAAAACTACGTTTTAGGAGGCCCCCACGTAGATATGCATTCAATCTTATGAACCACATAACTACTGAATGTGTGTGTTCGAGGAAGTAGTTGTTGAGGTTAGTGAGGTTTGGAGTAAGCCAAGAGTGCGCATCGTGTGGGTGAAGCTGTAATAGTGCTAAAAAAAAAAAAATTGGCGAGATTTTCTTGGTGTTTAATTTTGGGGCATTACAGTGTGTAATAAATTATTCGATATTTCAGCCTAACGGCGTACTCTCCACATTCAACTCACAAGTAGCCTACCTGGGAAAAGCAAAGATAAAAGAAATTTCCGCTCTTTAACTCTTCTGTACCGACTTGCGGACCTGACACCAAGCAAGCGAAGAGAAAATGCTTACTTCCCCATTCTGGTCAAAATTAATGGCAGGAGATCCAACTTGGAAAAGAGCATGAAGGTAAATTAGGTCTGTTTTGTCTCGGTCCCATAGACTGTTTAGTCTCGTGGACGTCATTAAAATCTTCCATTCATTCATTCATTCAGTTCAGTTCACAGAAACAGGAGGACAACAAAATCGCCATCATTAAACTTGAAGCATCGCCAGTACATCAAATTCAATTCTAAATTTGAAGAGATCTGTCCGGTAGCCAGGAAAAACGAGGCAAAGCGAGAGCATTTGTTTTGATGAAGTAAATGGCGCGCGCTCCTGCCAGATATAGGCTACGTGCCCTTAAGTTGTGCTCTACCATTGCAGCAGCTATCAAGGTTGAAGGAGCTTTATCAGCCTTAGCAGTTGATGAAGGAGCGCTACCGGAAAATCCGCATTTCAGTAAGGTATTTTGTTTTCTGTTTATTGGTGTTTCTAACATTTTGGCTTTTAGTTTTTACAATCTTTTAAATGAAATTTTGCCCTATTATCTTGTAATTGCCTGTATAAACTCTTCTTTTTTGGGATCAATGCCGTTTATTTCCTCTGTAAAACACATATCATCCATTTTCCGAGGGTCAAACCAGCAAAAGATTTTTTTTCCTTTAAGCAAAACTATTTTCGCATGTAATTTGTTCATCAAATTAAAGATTACTGTTATAGTATATTACCATCCACATTCATTGGGAAATATAGTAAAAGCTGAAAGAAATCCACATTCATTTCGGAATTACAGTAAAAGGTGAAAGAAATATTATACCATTCTGAACGTCAATAAACAGAATAGCGACATTTATCTTTACGGTAGGGAAAGTTAGTGTTTTATTATCTTAATACTTGTCCATTTTTATCAATATTATAATTAAATGTCTGTTTAAGAATATGTAGAAAAATTAGATATTCATAGGTTATCAGTTTCACAAATAATTCTTATATAAGTTGAGGAATGGCTGTGAACAAAAATAAGTTAAACAGTTGCATGAAAATCTGTCTTTATAATTCGTTTATAAAATGAAGAGGACCAACAAGAAAATTTGATTATTATTTGATTTTTAGATAAATAATAAATTAAAAAATAAAAATTAATGAAAAAATATTTATTAAATTATGTATAAAACTTATTTAATTTTGAAATTTTAAAAACTATTTTAAAAAAGGAAAAAGAATGAACAAACAATAAAATGTCGTTCTTAAGTATTATTGTAGAAATTTGAACTTATAATCTTTAAAATAAAAAATCATTATTGTTATTTAGTCAATCTTTTGATATAATAACTCATATTTTTCTATAAAATATACTCAAGATATTCATAGATTTTAAAGAAATTTCTCTTTGGTAAAATTTATGCACTTATAATTGTTAATAATATATAATCTTTAAAAAAAAGAAAAAAAATCTTTAATTTTATTATAAATTTGTGTCAATGATCATGATGTTATATTTTCTTGGGATATAGGTAAAGGCAATGACCAAACAATTATAGAGTAATAATTTTTTAACATTTGCTTCTAGAAGACAAAGAACATTATGATGATTTTCAATGTTTTTAATTGATATCATGGCACATATGATGGTTTCTATTTGATGCAAGAGTTTCAGTTTAATTTATTTGTAATTTGATTCACACTTAAATCTTTCTATTTATAGACAACTATTAGTGTTTCTTATTTGACGAAAGCAGTTGGAATGTATATATGTACATTAAAATTTTATACAAGTTCTAGCCGATATAACTAGAATATATATTATTTATTAATAATATATATAAAAATGTTGAGAGATATCCTTCGTGAGGCGTTTATTTTTTAAATCAACTAGTCACATAAAAGTGCAATAGACCTCTCAAGAAGGATATCTCTTAGCATTTTTATATATATTATTAATAAATAATACATATATGCTAGTAGCATTCACAACGCAAAAATGGAAGACATAAAATTAATTAGGGTTAGGGTTAAGATTAAGATTAGGATCATGATTAGGGTTAAAGATAAAATCAAGATTAGGATTGGAGTTAGTGTTAGTATTACAATTAGGGTTAGGGTTAAGGTTAGAGATAGAATTAAAATTAGGGTTGGTGTTAACTTTGGGATTAAAGGGTTAGGGTTAGGGTTAGAGATATAATTAGGATGAGAAGTAGGATTAGGGTTAGGGTTAGGATGAAGATTAGGATTAGGGCTATGGTTAGAGTTAGAGATGTTGAAAATTGAGGTGTTTATGTAGCTTAATATTTTGTAAAACTTTATGATTGCTGATCTAAATATGTATTATTTGTTATAGATTCTTTGTGGGTGATTATTTGATTAATTCATTTTATCATTTGTAGAATGAAGACAAAAGGTTGTAGAAGAATTAGACAGAATATTAGAAGATACATAGTATATACCGTGGAGAAATCCTTTCAGGAAAAAAATCCACCAAGAATCAATGTATTATTTAATCTTAGAATAAGATTACAATAATTCCAATCCCTTTTTGAGATGTTTCTTCTGCCTTCAACAAATCTTCTTCACAACCTACAGTAAAATTGATCAAACTCTCTTCAACTTGCTTGAGATAAATAGGCAATAATCAACCTTGTAAACTCCAAAGAGTTACAATTACAAAGCTCGAATCTTATCACCAAAAACTTATGCCTATCTCTTGCAAGTAGAGTTCTACTGTGAAGAACAATGTCAAATGATCAACTCCTTCATCCATTTGGGCATCCCAAACTGAAGTCATAACTCAACCTTTATTCTAAAAATATCTTCAAAGCTTATCCTCAAAGTAGGCGCCCAAGAATAGGCCCACTTAACTTAGCCTTTTGAAATATCTTAACATACAAAAGTGTTAACTCCAAGAAGCCAACTTGGGCGCCCAAGATGGGTCCAAGTCAATCTCTGTTAACTGAAAAATATCTCTCCACCATTCATGCAAGAATGATCATCCCTTGTTAACTGAAAGTAGTCACCTATTATCTGTCATGCAACTCAAGTCATTAGTCATGCACTCCAAGTTAACTGAAGTCAACTATTATTCAACTAAAACTAACTGAAAATAATTGAACTGAACTGAACTTCATGCATGTAAACATCAATTCCTAACTCTAAGGATCTTTACATGCATTATAGAAGTGTTATCTTTTACTCCAAACAATTAACTTAACTCGAGGTGGGTTCCACCTTCCATGTGGGCACCCCATGTGCTCCTATTATTTAGGAACTCATCTTGGATGCCCTCACATGCTCCTATCATTTAGAATTAATTACAAATGTTAATTAACATGATTATTTCATTCAAAATTAATCTCTTTCTAATCCTAGTGTTTGAGAACACTTTCCAAGGACTTAGGAGATATGAAATAAATAATGTTTAGGATTGCAATTAAATGACATCCTATTTCCAACAAGAGATAGAATTAGGAACAAGGTTGGAGTTAGTGTAAGTATTAGGATTAGGGTTAGGGTTAGATATAGAATTAGGATTAGTTGGGGTTAGCATTAGGATTAGGATTACAATTATGATTAGGGTTAAGGTTAGGATAACAAATAGATTTAGGATTAGGAGTATGGTTATGGTTAGAGATATCTAATTAGGGTTAAGGTTAGGGTTTAGAATAGGATTATGGTTAGGGTTAGAGATAGAATTAGGATTATCATTTTGATTAGAGTTAGGGTTAGAGTTATATATACAATTAGGGTTTGGGTTAGGGTTAGAGACATAATTAAGGTTAGTTGTATGTTTAGGGTTAGGTTTAGTCTTAAGCTTAAAGATGGAATAAGGATTAGTGGGTGATCCCACAATAGTGGTTTACAATTTTTGGCCAAACTGGACATTGAAATAATTTTTTTAACTAAATCTTCACATTCGAGCACCTATAGTGGCTAAATCGTGAGGAATTTGAAGATGATGCAAACTAGAGTCTTGTCTGTAGATTCTAAAAATATTTTTTTTCAAAATTTGTGGAATCAGATTGCACTTCTTTTTCCATCTCCCACGAAAACTGGTTTTTTTTCAGAAAATGATATTTTTAAAAGTGACGCACACCGTAACACAACTTTTTTTCCATGAAGGATAAAATTCTAATTCTTTCGAATTTAGATTTGTAACTCTGATATCTAGGGCTTCCACTTGGTTAGATAGTTTTTTATGAATATATTTTCTTTAATCAAGTTTCGAAGTCAAACCAATTACAATTCAGACATAGTGCAACCGTATAATGCATAAATTTTTTTGTATATATCGAAATTCAATTTTTTTTTTGTTGGATCAAGGACTTCAATATCTGGTGCACTCATATTTTTCAATTTTTTTTTATATGATAATCTACTATTTTTCCACATGTAGAACAAAGACCTTCATTTTTGATGAAAAACCTATGTTTAATAAAATAAAATAAAAAATACATAATAAAACCAAAACATATTAAAATTATATTCGTCGGATAGCTTGTTCTGAGGACTACCTGATTTCAGTTGGGTTCGTGAAGTCTCCTCCATTTTCATCCTCAACCCGAGCTTCAAAGGGAAAAAAATTTGGTTTTTTTGTGCCAAAGAGCAGGGAGGTGGGAAAAGGGGGGTTTGCTAGAACTAGGGGGTTCTAGCAAACTCCTAGGGGTTCGAGAAAACTAGGGTTCATTCGAACCCCCTTTCAAAAAGGGGTTTTCATTGTATTTTTGGTGGGATGGGTTCCACCTTGCATTTAACTGGTTCGCACGACCCAGGGTTCATTTGAACCTTTTTTTGGTTTGCTCAAACCAAAGGGTTCATTCAAACCCCAAAAACTAAAATTTTTGGTATGGGGTCATTTTTTGCCACTTTTCCTTCCTCACTCAAATTGTAAACCACTTTTGTGGGTTTACCCTAGTGTTACAATTTTTTAATAGAATCAATTTAAGGTTATAATTACAATTAGGAGTTACGACTATTTTTTTTTATTGTGATTAGGGTTTGAATTAGCGTTACCATTACCATTAGGGTTCGAATTAGAGGTAGAGTGAAAGTTAGGGTTAGAGTTAGTGTTAGAGATTGAATTAAGGTTAGGGTTAGGGTTGGTTCTGGTTAGGTTTAAGGTTAGGGTTAGGGTTAGAGATATAATTAGGGTAAGGGTTAGGATTGCAATTAGAATTAGTGTTAATTATAGAATTAGGGTGGGTTAGTAATAGTGTTAGGGTTATAATTAGAATGTGATAAAATTAGGGGTAGGGTTTAAGTTATTCTTATTGTGAGTGTAGGGTTAGGGTTGAATTTAGACTAAATTAGGGTTAGGGTTAGTGTTATTATGAGTGTTAGGGTTAGTGCTATTGTGAGAGTTAGGGTTAGTGTTATTATGAGTGTTAGGGCTAGTCTTATTGTGAGTGTAGGGTTAGGGTTGAATTTAGACTAAGTTAGGGTTAGGGTTAGTGTTATTATGAGTGTTAGGGTTAGTGTATTGTGAGAGTTAGGGTTAGGGCTAGTGTTATTGTGAGTGTTAGGGTTAGGATTAAAGGAGTAGGGATATATAATGAAACATTAGCTCCAAGAAGATCAGGTGAGCATTCTACTGCTTATAATTTGTGTTTTGATGTTAATAAATGTTTTAGTGATTTATTGTTTAGTTGCATTGAAATATTTTTTTAGTTTAAACTTTAAATGTTTATATAATTTGATATTATTTTTCTATATTTTTTAAGTTGTGTATTTGAACAAATCAAATTTATTATTAAATTAAATGTAAAAATTGATAAATAATATTGTTTAGCATTTTTTTATGGTCATGTTTATTTATTTATTTTATAATTATTATTTTATTATGTTTAGAAATGTAATTAAGAGAATTGTAAGTGTTAAGTGTATTTACACATACCTTTTTACTACTTCCATATCAAAAATTTGAATACAAGTGAGTGACTAACAAAACTTAAAGTTCTATATAAAAAAGTACATATAAAAAACTACTTTCCTTTAAAACTAATATCATTATTAATATATATAAAAATATAATATTTAAATTTTCTTTTACATTATATTGTATTTAGAATTTAAAATTTAAAATAATAAATGTAGAAGGAGAGGAGATGAAAGTTTTACATGAAGAATCCTAATTTTTTCTTTGATGTACTTCATCTTATCATACCACTTTCAACAAGATTTCTATAGTCTTCCATATTTATTGCAACTATTTTTCTAAGTTTCTCACCCTCGAGTGGTTTAAGCCTATTTAATGGCTTCAAGCCTTGATGATTCAATTGTAGATGTTGAGACCAATAGCTTTGGAGCTTTTAGAAATGACATAAATGAGCAAGAAACCTAAAATGTTTATACCCAAGGCTTTCTACATGGTAAGGGCTCTTCTAATACTATTGATGTGACTTACTTATTCTCAAGTTTGATGGTGCATGTAAATTGATTGAGAATTTCACATTAGTAGATAATTTTGTAGGATGGATTCCCTTAGAATGCATGCTTCATAGTTGAGTTAGCATTGCTTGGGTCTCTCATGATGTTTGTTTAGACATTGTTGAGAACCTCATCAAGTGTTTTTTCTTTTTAGCTTTTCATTAGGATAACCATGTGGACGCTACCCTTAAGCATGGGACATTTTATGTCTGTAGCTATTTACTTTTCTTTTCGTTGTGGACTCATAATTTTTACATTGACACAAATTTAGTGAAAAGAGTAGGCCAAAACTTGAAAATATTTCTATAATATAATTTTTTCCCCAAGTTTTTAGTCTTGGTGTGGATACTGTTTCTTGTACTTCACTCAACTACAAAAAACCATTAGCATGGTTAGTAAAATTGAGCAAACAAAAACAAGCATCCCTATGAAACATTCAAACATACTTGATGATGCTAACAAAACAATAAGAACCAAAACAACTAAATGAAATCATACAAAAGAATGTTCATACCTTATCCCATAATGGGAGTGGTGCTCCTTTGATGTGGAAAGGACGCCCTTTCCCACCCTCTTGATAAACTAAATGATAATGAAAATGCCTTGAAAATGTGATGAAATGCAAGATGAAATGTGCCTATAGTGAGAATGTTAAGATTGTAGGTGAGATTGCGGATGATTGTGGCCTCTATTTATAGATTGAAGGGTTGAATAATGGAGAGATTAGAGGAATGTGGGACTAAAGAAGAGCCAATGATATTGTGACACTTGTCACATGGCTAGTGGAGGAAGGTGGAGCACATTTTGGAGAATGTGCATAGTTAATGCATATGGTTGAGGATTTGAGAGGTGTAAGAGAGATTAATACATGTGTAAGAGACATTAAATGAATATGGTTGAGGTGTTTTGGAGGGAAATTGTTTGGGCAAGAAAGTCAAATTAATGGAGTTAATGAAGGAATATTCCCTTAGAATATGCCTTTGTCAAGGAAAATGAGATCATTAGATAATTAAAAGAATTGATTTTCATGTGCAAGTGGGTGGGTTAACGAGGGGTTAAATTTGACCAAGGTTGAGTCAAAAGCTAGAGGATGGGTAATGGTGTTTAGGAGTTAATTAATCCAGAATTAATTAACTTGGAGGATTTTAGGGGATTTGACATTTGATTTAAATGATTTGGTTTATTAAATTAGATGAGAGGACTTTAGGATACTTAATTAAATAAATTGATTTATTTAATCAAATATGATGCACATTAAGGAATTAATTGAATAAATGGCTTTATTTGATTAACAAAAGAAATGATGTTAATTCAAGCATCTACACTTGGTATGGGGTGGGTATTGGTTTGGGGTTCAAGTATATTGATATAACATTTTTTCCTTGGGTATAGGTTTGTATATATATTAAAATTTAAAAATTATAATACTCACAATTAATAATTTTTAATAAATGAAATATTTAAATACCTCATAATCTACAAAAATGAAAATGGCCATAAATTCGCAATAAGATGACAATGATTTTTCAAATATCAATACAAAATGAAAATTGTAATCAATATTCAATATTTTTCATTGAGAGCATCAAAGTCAACATTTAGTTCAATTCCATTTGAACCACAACTAGTTATAGTGCCACTTCCACTAGCCATGCCATATGTAGAAGTTACATCGTCCATAGAGACTTTAGCAAGTTATGCAAGTTTAGCACCTAAGTTAGCACACTTAGGAATTAGATCCTAATTCCTTGTCATCTCCTCATTATAATTTTGTATCTTATGTGAGAAGAGATGCAAATTGGAATTTAGAAAGACCAAAATCTTAACATTTTTATACCTAATTAGTTGTGCTTAATTGAGTGGATAAAAAATAATATCCTCCAATTCCACTCAATAGAAAAATTCATAGTTTGTTGAATTTGCATATAGCATTTACAATTATAAAACATAAATTTTATAATGTATAGCAGCAAAAAAAATGAGGAAGTTAAAAAATAAAAAGATTAATACTTGAGAGAATTTTTATTACAAAAGTTTGTAAGTAAATAGAGCCTTGGCCATGCATGTCCCACCATTCATGAGTATATTTCCTATACGTGTCTCAAAGAGCTCAAAAGTTATGTTTATTTGAAAGTATTAAGTGGCCAAAGTCTTTCAAGACACCATTTTGTATACATGCATTTGAGAATATATTTTTAATACAATCTTGTACACAATAGCAACCTCTTCACCTTAATATGGTGTCAACATCCTTAGCAAATAAAGTATCTATAAGCTACAATATTTCAAAGATAAAGCAATTGTTAGAAGATGGAAGGGCATGGTCATCTTGTTCTAATGGTCAACAATGATCTTTTGCACCTTTGTGTGTCCATGCTCTTTTACTTTTATTATGGTCCTTATTTTTTTAGTTATGGAGTCCATGTCATCATAAACTTCATCCAAACATGGGCAATATATATTAGTATACCTAAGATCATGTTGATGATGATCTTAGTGAAATTTAAAACATGTTCCAAAAAAGACCATCACTTATCATCTAGGATCATTTCTTTGATTCTTTTGGGATCTCTTTGTGTTTGATGGCCTCTGCACACTTCAAAAAGTTTTGATGATCATAATACTCAATGCCTCTCGCACCTTCAAAAGTCATCTCAAGATAATTGTGTGATGCAAATCAAGACTCAAAAACATAACATGGTGTATTAAACAAAAAAATAAATAAAAATAAAAAAGTAGATGGCATTATCAAAAAATTTAAAAATAAGAAATATGCTAAAAAATAAAATAACTTCGACAACTCCAAATCAAAGAAGGTTTTAAAGATGGCATATGATGATTTCTCACAAATATTTGTATCTCCTTGGTCTTCATGTATATTTTTTAGATCCACTTGATGTTTGTGCCAATCCTTTACAACATAAAGTTGAGTGAGTGGACAATACCTAGTGTCTAAAAAATATGCCCATATGTACCCTCCATTATTAAACCAAACCAACTGCTCTACAATTTTTAACATTGTCCATTACAACTTGGAATTTTTTTTGGGGCCCACCATCTCAATGGATTGTATGAGGATGTTGACAATGAAAGATGCATATTTCACTTACCCTCACAATCAATTACATTCAAAAATACCACATCTTTAGGGGACACTATAATGAGATTGATTAGTAGTCCATTTTTACAATCTTTCCATCCATAAAAAAATGGACATTCTTGTTTGAAGCCATGTATCCTTCATTTCTCTTAGTGATGCCTCTATGGAAGCTTTCTCCTTGGCCAATAAGGTGGCACACACTTTTTCACATCTAGGACTAGTATTAATCAACAAGTGTATTGGCAACTATTGTTACTATATCTAAGATGGGGACAACAAGGGATCGGGGGATAGTTTTGAGATGGGTTTCTTTAAGGCCAGTTTTAGGGGATGACTATTAAAAATAGGGAAAATTTTAAAATATAAGAAAATTACAAATATTCATATAATAACATTGAATAGGATTCATCATTGAGATTATAGAGCCTTTGCGAGTATGGCTAAATAGGAATTATGATGTTCTATATATAATATATGTGTGTGTGAGAGAGAGCATGAGTTGACATACATGTTTGACTGGTGTGTATATTGAGGTGAGGGATTTATTATTGAAATTTTCCTAAAGCCTCAAGATTGCATGTTTTGTTTTCAAACTTATTAACAAAGTGGAACAATTAAGCAAAAAGTGAATTGGTTATGTTCTAGTTTGACCTCAACTAGGATACTAATGGATGGGATTTTTCTATGAGTTATTCGTGTAGGATATAATTGATATAGTTTTGGATTATGAAAGTTGCATTTCTTGCCAACAATGACTTAGCTTGTATTCATTAGCACAATGGTTGTAAGTTGCAACATGTCAACTTTGTCTATGGTAATATTTTTATGCTGAATAGGTTGTCGAATGTATGAAATAAGATAATCATTTACTATGATTTCAATTGTGAAGATGTAGAAATCTACAATAGGGGATATGTAGTTTGTAGATTTTATGATCATGATTAATCATTGGTCTATTACTTGGTTAGACTTATAGTTTGGTGGAGCTTGGGGACAATGCTCTCAGTAGGTTCAAAGACATCAGCCCCAACAAGGTCAAGGGGCAATGCCCTGTGCATGTTCCTTGGCACGATATAAGGAAGGACCATATTTGGCAGGGGATGCATCCCCGAGGAGCATATACTATAAGCCATTTTGTATGAACACAACAAGACTAAAAATATTACAAATTTACCCAACTTAAAAATAATAGCATTATAACCTTTGTATTGTGTATTGTGTATAAGCTCTTTCTCTCCTATAGCCTTCACCTTTGAAAAAATGCAACAACCTTGAAAAAACAACAATTGTAGTTTGAAGGAAAAATGTTATTTTATTCACTTGTGTTTGTGAATGTGGAAAAAGAGGTTAAGAGCCCTCACTTTAGGTTGAAATTAGACATTTAGGAGTTTTTTTTGTTTTTAGAAATGTTAAAAGAAATGGTTTCTATTTTATTTTTTGGACTGGTAGTTTGCAAGTTTGCCCAGGTTTGCTCGATTCAGGCCCAAGTTTGTCCAAGGTTTTCCTTGAACACCTCAGGTTCTTTGTGGATCCTTCACTCAGGGTGCCCAAGGCGGGCCTTGGGTGAACCCAAAGTAATTCCAATCCCGACCCCAAATTGAACCTATACAAATAAAAAATATTTTTGTAAAACCTAACAATATAGAATTTTTCTTTCTTTTTCATTTTTAAAGATAATCCATGAATACTCATTAAGATTGCCTCAACTGATAACATAGAAAGAACTTGCTAGCATTCTCTAAGTCTCAACATTACCACCCAATTTACGTACGCCTCTTTGTTGTGCTAAATAGTTGGAGGAATCATTCTAGAAAATGTTTGGAATACCAGACAAATGATAGAGAAATATAGGGCATATCTGAGTAGCAAAAATCAGATTAGTTTGTTATGAAGATATAAGACAATCTCTAGTAATAATGTTTCCAGCCTGCAACTTAAAAAATATATATGCTCAAAATTTCAGTTTACAGTTCTATTTTTATTTTTAAAAGTCTATTAGTTTAGTGTTGCACACGAAAAATATAGATCCTATTGATTCGAAGCTAAAGTGAAAATGTTGACCTTTTTCAACAGTATTAAAAAAAAAGGTTAAATGGAATTTTCTCAGGCAAGTAACACACTTTGACAATGACTTTGTCCCTATGTCTGCAATATAGAATGCAGTCCCAATCCTTCCTAATAAAATCCTGAAAATGATAAAGATACTTCACCAGTGACAATTTACATCATTGAATTTATCCTTGGATACATTTATATATTAAACAAAATAAAACATAGAGAAATGCATATGAAGAATAGAAAAATGCTTAAAAGAGAAAGAAGAGATTAAATGCTATTAAAGAAAAAGAATAATTTATGAATTTAGATAATACCATAATGCTTGAATTTCCCATAAGCACCGTGTGATGATTTTTCAAATCCCTTGATTAAGATAAGTATTGTGAATTCCTTGGCAGCACTTAAAAAATTCAATTGAGTTCCAAAACTATTATTACATGAGATTCTTTATAGCTGCCATAGCTTTCACTAACAGATTCTTTTTAAAAAAAATTATTTGTTTACACGTACCATTGGAACAAAAAATGCAGAAGCAAGAGGTAGTATTGTAATATGGATCAAGAATTTGTCCCCAGTGCTCATAAAGGGAGCAACATGGTATTGATTTTGTCATATAACGTGTGCTATGTTTTATATTGGTACTGCTAACTTTATGAGCGATCATTCGGAAGGTAAAATAATAATTGGAAATAACTTAGAAATCGTTACATGGTTTTCAAATTCCCCCTCTGAAAATTCTGGGAGGTAATATTTAGCACATAAGCTTTGGACATCTACTTTTCTCAGCATTGCCCTTAAAAATTTGAACAAAGTCAGAAATTTTCAAATGAAAAAATCAATATTGTCTACGGATGAAGAATTGCATCTTTTGTTTCACTAGAGTACATTTAAAGGTTCTCGAATGCATCTAATGTCAAGAGTGTGGGTTTCATAATGCCTTTCACACAAGAGTGGTTTGAGATCTTAAACTCATTCAAAATGAACTTATCAATTTCAGGACGGCTTCTTTACTCTGTCTTTAATTTTGACAGGGGCCTTGTAGCTTGGACTGTTGTGGGTTCTTCCTTGTAATTATAAATGGATTCCACTCTACATGATCGAGAGATTTTAGTTTCCAGACATCCACTCGGACAGCCTACTCTGGAGAAAAGGATTATGCACTACTCCAACTTCCATCATATCTTATTAGTGGGGGAAGGAGACTTTTCGTTTTCTGCAGCTGTGGCCAGAGCATTTTGTTCTGCAGAAAACATGGTTGCCACCTCTCTTGACAGCAGAGGTCCAAAATCTTTCTTCCAAGTTTTCTGCTGCCTGTTTTCCTTCAAGTTTTGTCACATCTCGAAATCCTTCTTGTGTTTTTGTAAAGTTTTCTGTTTGTGCTTTTAAATGTCTCCCAACAATGCAGAGGTGGTTACTTGCCTGAGAAGCGTAGAGCAATGACATTGCATAGCGTTGATGCAACAACAATGAAAAAGCATGAGATATTAAGAGACAGGTTATTCGATAGAATTGTCTACAACTTCCCTCATGCAGGCTTCTTTGGGAAGGAAAGTGATGACAAACTTATCAAGTAAGTTTTTGCAACTTTGAAACCTTTCCTGCCACAATAAATATATCAATACCAGATAAAATTTTAGATAAATAAAAGGAGATTTTCTTGGACCCTGTCCTGCAACAAGTAACCCAATTTCGTGGTTGTTAAACTGTGTTTGTTGGGCAGAAAGCACCGTCATTTGTTGAAGACGTTCTTCAAGAATGGAATGACCATGCTCAACAAAATGGGAGAAATCCATGTTACCCACAAAGAAAAAGACCCCTATGATAAGTGGAAAGTGGTGGAACAAGCAGAAAAATGTGGGTTACTTTTAAGAGAATCTGTTGACTTTAACAAAGAAGATTACCCTGGCTACACTAATAGAAGAGGAGCTGGACCTAAAATTGACGAGACTTTCTTCTTGGGAGAATGTCGGACTTACATGTTCATCCTAAGGTAAAATTATTACCTTTGTTTTAGCTCACTATTTCTTCTTTGGTCTGTAGGTTTGCACTAGTGCGTTTTTTGCTTCCACACTAAATTTCTCCTTTTCATCTAGTCCACCATTAATAACCAATTGTATTCTGACGATAGGGAATCCATGACCACACCAATTATGTTGCCTAAAATTTCTTCGCAAGGTCATCCAGAGAGCCTTATAGAGGCTATTTTGGAGCTTGAAACCGAAAGGCAAAATAGGAAGGCAGCTGAAACTGCAAAAGCGAATTTGGAATCTTCATTAAATCACATGAGGACAGTCTCAAATGAAACAAGGAAAAAGATGAACTCATAAGGCAAAGAGATGAAGCTTTGCGAGATGAGATAAATATTACCAAACAATTAGCCGAAGCACTGAGATTGAAAGAAGATGCAGCTAAGCAAAAAGATGTGACTATTTTGGAGCTTGCAATTGAAAGGAAAGCTAGAAAGGACGCTGAATCAGCAAAAGCAAATATTGAGGGTTCACCTAACTACTACAAAGCGTCAGTATATGACTTTCAACTCAACTAGACAATGAATCAACTGGAGAGACAAAGAGATGATGCTCTTTATCAAAAAGAAGCAGCCTGCCGGGAAAAAGAAAAGATTGCCAGACAACTAGATGAGACCTTGAGATTAAAAGAAGAAGCAACTGATGAAAAAGAAAGGATTTTGAGGGAACGCAATGGCCTTGCCAACCAAAAGGATAAAATTATTTGTTGGACTATGGTTGCGTCTTGTGGCTTGGGTCTTTGCAAAACTGTTTCTTCAATTTACAGTCGGAAGAAGTAAGCATAAAAGAATAAGTTGTTCTAATATGAAGACTTTACACACAGCGCAGTTGTGTTTATCAATCTTATAACTATTAAGTTCAGTAATTCATGTTATTTTGCCAGTGATATATTCTTGGTTTAAGATGACCGAATTTTTAAAGTTTCAGCTCAACTGTAATGGCTTACGTGATATGTTTGAGAAGTTTACCTAGTAAATTCAGAATTCGGTACTTTTTTATTTGATTCCGGTTTTTCTTCAGATGGATCCTCCTGCCTATGATGTATGTCTGTTGAATTTCTTACCTTTCATGCTAGTGGATGAGTTAAAATTAAAGGGGATTGAAAAACAGTTAGGAGCTTAGATTGCGTTTAAGAACCAGAAGACACGGTCCTAGGCATGGTTTACCTTGAACGTGGAGCAATGAAGTGACAAAAGGGATAGCTGTATTTACTGTTCAGTATTGATTTATACAAAATGTATAAAATTATGTCTCCCTATAACAAGACAATGTTTTCAATCCTGATTTGGTGACGCTAAGGACTGCTTAACTCCTAGTTCAAATGGGCCGAGAAAATATTCTTAAAGCATATGCACAGCTTATCAGATGCCAGCTCGTCATGGTGTCTAAAGAATCACACCCAATTGTAAGAGGAATCACTTCAGATCCACAAAGGCTAATAGTCATACCTGGGACTATGCTGCTAGAGGTTTTGCATGCCCTTTAATGGGCCATCATATTGCTTCTTGAGGATCATATTGTTTATTGGATACAATTGGTATACATCTGAACACCTGCTATTTTATTTTCGTGGCAAATGCCAAATTAAAACAGCACGTACATGAGAATCTATTTATACAAGAATATATGGTTAAGGCTATAGCTATATATCTCTGAACATCAATTTACTTGTGATTACTACTACAAATTTCTACAAGAACAATTTAAAACTAAAAACAAAATGAAAAGAGAAGAACCCTGGAATAAAGTACAAAGTGAAGCACCTCAAATTTAGCCATCTAGTCTAAGCTTTCGCTGAATGCCTGCAAGGAACCAAGATCTAGGACAAGTTTCTTTCTCAAATGGAGGCAGCCTCACGTCGGTCCCTGATGTGAACCCAACCGTCCCCTTAAGCTGGCGATACGGAGCTGAGTATCACTACTAAAACCTGGTTCAACTCCAAAATTTCTAATAGAACAAAAACTACTAATGAGGACCTAATGGCTGGCCATTCTAGATAGAATACCCATCCCTGGGGAAAATTAACTTTCAAATTTTGTTGTTTAGTTTCTGCCGTTATTTCTGTTTGAGACGGCCTCCATATTCTGGATGGCTGCATGAGTTGAATGGCAATTATCTGTTGTAGAAAAAACGTGCTGAAGAATCACCTGTTTCTATTCATATGGCATAAACACAATACAAAATTTGATATGGAAATATTATTGAATAGGTGGCATGTAAAATAGTTCATTTTTCCATGGAAGGAGGGGCCAATGCTATTTGGTTCGTTCAATTTTTATCACTCATTTTGATTCCATTTCACTTTTATAAATATTTTATTTGTTTTTGATTTGATAAATTAGTGTAAATTCTGACGGACGAAGTGTTTAAACACTTTTCAAAAAATTTAAATTTAAATCTTTGTTGCCATTTTCATTAGTTATGAGTTTGATGAATGTGTAAATTGTATTAAATTATTCATTAAGGTGACACATTTAAATACTAACTCTAATTAGAACCAATCGTCTAGTGCATATCTAGCAATCCGGAATGTGAAAAGAATATTGGGTCAAGGAGCTTAAAGAAGAATCAATAATCCATTTTTGGCTTGTGACATTATTCTGAGTATGAAAAAATACTAGGTTGAAGAGTCCAATGAAGGACTGTCAAAACTATGTAACAATAAACAAACACAAAACTAATAATAGGAATAAAGTTTAAACTCCCAATTGCACAACAAAATAATGATTAACTATAGTTGATATTTCCCAAGTAAATTATGTCAAAGCTTCAATGAGCTTGTAGCATGCTAGGCCTTAGCCATTCGCTTACAAAGTAGATCATAAGACCTTCTAAAAATAATTCTCAATTGCAAGCCTAATGTTATATTCTTGTTTGGCCTTTTCTCAACCATACTTAAAAAAAAAATCTTACCATCTACTGTCTCTATCTGTGTTGCCATCTTCAAATGATATTTGACTTTGCTTATGTAGGAAAGTATAAAATGCTATGTGCCTCCAAGAAATGTGTTACAATGAATTTTGGGGATGGAACAAGGTTTAGCAACCCCAACATTAATTTTTTTGACAAATGGTTGGCGCTAGTATTAGGTGGATCACCCTAGGTAACGTGATACAATAGTTTAATGTGTAGATTCACTCGGATCAATGTTTCTTGAGCTCAAAGTCTCCTCATGACATGATTCCATACACAACACCTCCTTGGACTCAAATTCAAATGTAGAACCTTAAGAATTGAGGTAAGTTTTAAATTTTTGCTACAACCAACCAAGATTTTGATTGTTCATCACATAGTTCAATTTAGGTCCTTAAAGTAGAAATCATAAATGTGGTGATGATATCTTCATGAAACTTAATAAGAACATGGTTGGTGTTTTAGAAAGCTTGTATTCCTAATGAAAACTAAGGATTCTCAAAATGTGTCATTGTAAAGCTAAATGATTCTAATAGTGCTTGCAACAAAGGATATAAAGCTTATGTTAAATAAATAACAAATATAGAGGAATGTGGTGCTAGTAACCACTACACTTTATGAAAAGTGAATGGAAACACACAAATAATACATGCAAGACAAACAAACACTAAATACATTATTTTTGGTGATGTAAGATTGTTAAAGGCTAGTGATGCTCTTGCATTAGAGGCTTTAGGTAGCTAAAAAGTGAGTTCCTCACTTTCAAACCCGTTGAGGGAGACCAAACTAGTTCTCCTCAATTGCAAAAAACTATGAAGAACATTCTATCATTCTTCCTTTCTATTTACAAATATTCCTCATACTTCTTATTTCATGTGCTTTTTTCAATTCTATTGTCTAGTATCTCTATTTATTTTTCTTGTAGTGTTATGATTTGCTTCCTTCATTTTGTTTTTGTTTTGTATTCTTTTGATTCTCCTTTATAGTACTCTTATAAGTTTGAGGCATTAAAAATTCATGAAATGCTAAGACCACCTAGTAACTCTACTTCATATGTATTTCTTGAATCAAATCTGGAAGGACCATACATGATTTGATATTCTTTATACTTAGTTTGTTATCTATTTGACTAGGAAATCTTTTTATTTTCAACTACAATATTATTTCATCACCTATCTTATGTTATTTATATCTTTTATTTTGATTTTTATGTTCCATACACTTAAACTTATATTATCCAAATGAACTCACTTATTGTATACTCTTCATATGCTATATACAAAATATTATGTCATAGCACTCTTCTTATGACTTATAGTGAAATATCAAGTAGCTTTGAAATATTTCTACAATATGTTCATACACAATTTCAAATGGTTTCTTATTGGTACTTTTGTTCATTGAGTTATTATATAAAAATTCAACTTGAAGTAAAGTTACGTTCCAACCACTTATCTAGATTCACTTGTTATATATCTCAATATGTTGTCCAAACTTTTGTTTACTACTTCTATTTGTCTAGTAGTTTGTGGGCACTATCTTGAATTGAACTTTAACTCTTTATTCATTTTCTTCCATAATATTATCCAAACCAACAAATGTTATATATTTTTTAGATACAATGCTCTTTGGAAACCAATGTAGCCCTATAATTTCTTTGAAAAATAAAGCTATATGTAAAACATGATTAGTCTACTTACAAAAAAAATATGAGCCGTCGTAGAAAAATTGTCTTGACCACTACCAAAATAGAATCATTTCCTCTAAGTTCTAGGTAATCTTAATACAAAATCCATGCTCACATCACCCCATATTCTGTAAGGTATAGGCAATGATTTTTAGAAACCAATATTATCCCTACTACCCTTTGCAACTTGACAAATCCTATAGTTATGTATGTACTTCATATCTATATATACATTTATGACCAAAATATTTTTCATTCACCAATACATATGTCTTGTCAATTCCAAGGTGTCCTACAAATTTTCCATTGTGTTTCTCCTTAATTACTATTTTCCTCATATAACTCTTAGTAATGCACAATTGGTTTCTTTTTAAATAACAAGGACCTAAAAGTTCAAAACTATGTCACACTTTCAACTAACAAAATAGTTTTGAGTAAAATAGTGTAGCCTAAAACTACTTGACACCTATGTGACACTACAAGTTTTGGGTGAAACTCTTTCACCTATGTCTTGACAATTCCAAGGTGCTTTAAAAAAAATCACTATATTTCTCCTTAATCAAAATTTTCCTCATAAAACTCTTAGAAATGCATAATTGGTTTTTTTTTAAATAACAAGGGTAAAAGTTCAAAACTATGTCACACTTTTGGCTAACAAAATAGTTTCACTCAAAACTACTTGGAACCTATTGAAACACCATCAGCCAAACTATCTGTGTGGCATCTTAACCCCTCTTTTGGGGTGAATTCAATAAAATTTAAATTCAACTGTAGATTTCTTCAACCAAAGATACTTTTATGAAAATATCATTTTGTAGAGATCCAAGTCTAGAATTCAAATTTTTTTAATATTTTTATTAGTTTTATTATTCAATTTGAAAATAAATACTATAAGTAGGTTATTATAATCAAATATAAGGTTTATTAGAAATTAAAAAAATACTAAACCATATTTATTTATTTTTAAATATATGGTGCAATAGAGAGAATCTTTTGTAGGAGGGTATATTTTTTTAAGTAATAAAAAAAATCTAAATAAAAGTTGATGTCTTATGAAAACTATTGTCAACATTTTGAAATTAAGTTTGATTTTAAAAAATATTTAAAAAGTTTTATCGATTTTTTTTTCCATGCACTAGATTTTCAAGCACAAGTGTAGGGTGATATATTTTTTTCAACATCCCATCGACTTCATATCTTTTTAAAAAAAAATCAAGAATCAAAATTCTTTTCTCTTAATTCTACTATATATAACTAATTTCTTAAATGAAAATTATAAACATAGATTATAAATCATGTTACAATCAATTTCTCACTAAATTATGCAATAGGCTTTCCCCTCTTGACTCAAAACAACTCAAATTGTATTCACCTTTGTATCAAATTCAGCCAACCTACCAAAATTTGGTAAAATATATAATTTGCTTTGTTACTTTTATTTCTACAATTCCAAACATTTTTTATATGTGATGGTCCACTCTAATTCCTTCTTATATTTCCTCTACGTATTAGTAGGTAATTAGGTAAGAAACAACTTTCACTATTTTTCTTGATAAAATTCTTTTGTAAAAGGAAAGTATCAAAGGTAGGGTGTAGGTCATTTGACAATTGCTAATACTCTTTATATAGATCCATTTTAGTCCAAACAAAAATAACAAAAACATAATTAAGCGCTAACCTTCATTCATCCAATTAAATTCTTTTAGCGATTCACTTTCTCCTCTTATTCTTTGTAACACTAATAAGAGATGTTCCAAATATTCTTTTGTTTTACTAAAGATCATAATATTATTCAAATATGTAACAAACTTACCAATATATGGCTTCAACACATTATTCATCAACCTCGTGAAGATATAGGTGTATTTTTTTAACCTAAATGATATAACTAATCACTCATACAACCCCGGCTTCTGACTGATTAAGGCTTATATTTTCACTCGCCTTCTTTGAGCATCTCTTGATATGATTACTGCTACTACCGGCTCTCTTTTATATCCTCATATGATAATATTCATTTTATTAATCTATGTTGTTAAAATACCTTGGATCATCAAAACAATCTATGATCATCCATCCTTAGTAATGTAGCCCTATATTTGATAATTCGGATGGCTGGTGAGTCTATACACATCCTCCATTCTCCCCTCTCTTATGCTAAAAAAATATAAGTACCACAAATGAACTCAATTTTTTCATAATTATCATTTTTTGAATGATTTTTCTACTTGTCTACTCAATTATGCACATTTAACAGGTATCAATCTATGAGCTACGTAGTAATATATATCAACTAGAGTAATATTTTCATAGGGCTACTCAATCTCACATTCTTTTTTCAAGAGTATAAATACATACATGTCTTACTCCACCTTTCATTAACCTTTAAGTGTTTTCTCTACCATCACATATAGAGCTTTTCTACCAAATTGCCATGGTGTATCTAAAAAATATGATAAACATCCAAAGGTATGATATCATAGAAAACTTCATCTTCATATTCTCTAATCATAAATTTACAAGACATTGTTCACTAATTAGAATTATATGAGCTTTCTCCAATCATAACTTTCTTGTGAATGAGCACACTCAAATAATAAATGGCCTTCAAGTTCACATTTAGAACAAGTTCTAGTGAAGGGTCTCACATCGCATATTCCTTGTATTCCTCTATTATATATTATTTCCTCAATTTAATAACTACATCTACCGTTATTCTTATATAGTGATGAGTTTTATTTCTACAACTTCCACTATCATCATTTGATTCAACTTCATCATTGTATATATTATCTACCTCAACCTTGATATCTTTCTCTTGGAAATCTACCACCTTTTTCTCACTTTCTTTACTTTTTTGGAATATGTGATTTAGCTTTTCCTTAGTTTTTATAGCCAATTGGTATGCTTTCCTTCTAATTACATAGTCAAAAAATGTATATTTTCTTGAATAAATCATCTCAATCCATTGATATATCTAGCCAAATTCTCATGATTTTCTCCATGATGACTTTCTCTAATGGTTAACCTCTAATATTATCTAGTATATTATTTTATAAACATATCTTTATGTCTCAACACATAGATTTTTCAATAGTTTTCTACCTAATAACTTACAGGAATAAACTTACATTTCAACTTAAAGACCATTCTATCCTATTTCTCAATACTAGGCTTTCCTTTTATATTTCTCTCTAGTTGAGTTTATTTCCACCAAGTAAAAACATGATCTTTCAAGTTAGTCTTAGAAAATATTACTCCATCAAGATTCTCAATTTTCCTTCATATTCAAAATTCTCTTCTAAATCATATATCCAATCTATTAATTCATTGGGATTCAAACTACCAACATAATTAGGTATATCTATTCTAGTTTTGTTACCAATAATAAATATTAATTTCAACATTATTTCCTCCATCTTCTCCAAAATTCTCAACTAGATCTAGTCTACCAATCTCTTGTTAATCATCTATTTCATTAGCACTAGGGTTAGGGCATATTTTATGGTTTTCTTCAACAACATCCAACTAGATTTAGGGATTTAGGCAAGTGCGTGGAAATGGGGGACCAAAAACGGGTCTTAAGTGGCTACTTTGTTCTGAAAACAAAAAAGATTGATCTTTGATGAGAAATTGAAGATAGTTACAATAAAAATTTGAAGATGCAATGAAAACAAGAGTCATAGTGCTCCAAATCTACTTTCTAAACTATTATTCTTAAAAAAAAATGGTAGAGATTAAAAGGGGTTCAAGAAGGGGGGTTTCACAAAGTGGTCTTTTTTTTTACAAAAAATATAATATAGTGTATGGTGTGGCCCCCCTAAAATGTAAAAAAAAATGGTATTTCGAAAATTTCTTCAATGAGAAATTAGCTAAGACCATGTAGTTTATGTCCAAATTTTTTGCTATTTTTTTAATGAATATATGTTTTTTTACTAATTTTCAAAGTGGATACATCCTAAAAATAGAAAACTGAGTGTCCTCCCCCCTAATTTTTTTGAAAACTGATTGAAAATCATTTTTTTTAATACACATGTGTATAATGGAGTCTAGTTTCTAAAAATGTAATTTATTTAAAATTTCAATAAATGGTTAGAAAATAAAGTAAAAAATACCACAATTATTTTTTGACAAAAAATGGATACACTAACAAAATAAATGAAAGATGAAAACCTTAACATACTCAAAACATGAAAAAAAATACATGGTTAAAAAGATAAGAGAGAGCTTAATATTATCGTGGTATTTTTGTGACTTGACACTGAAACACATGCAAACCTAATAGGGAGCACATTCAAGATTATGCCAACTTTTTTATAATTTACAAAAACACATATTTATACATTGAAAAGTTACTCCAATCTTTTGGATTGGAATCCTAAGGAAAATCCAATCCAAAGGCTTGGAAATTTCCAAATAAAATAATAACGTGAGTGTTATAATGCACTCACATTATTGAAGGAAATTCATCTCTCCCTCACCTTTTCACTCTCCTGGCACTCTTTATCAATCCTTCTCTCATCGTCCCTCTCTTCTCTCTCTCCTCTTGAGGTCTCTCCCTCTCTACATCTCCCTCCTTACACCTCTCTTCTCCTCTTTCCCTCTTCTCTCTCCCCTCTCTAGGTCATTACCTCTTGCTTATGCGCTCTCTCTCCCTCCCCTCTCTAGGTTTAAATTATACAAGTTTTAGGGTTGAGGGTATAGAGTTTAATGTTGAGGGTTTAGCATATAGGCTTTAGGGCTTAGGTTGGAGGGGTAGTCTTTATGTTTGAGGGTATAGGGTATAAGGTTTAGAGGTTTAGAGTATTGGGTATAGGGTTGAGATTATAGGGTTTATGGGGGAGGGTATAAGGAATAGAGTTGAGTGTAGGTTTTAGGGTTGATGGTATCAGGCTTATGGTTGATGGCATAAGATATAGGGTTTAGGGTTTAGCATTTAGGGTTGAGGGTATAGGGTTTAGGGTATAGGGTTGAGGGTATTGGGTATAGGATTGAGGGTATATGGTTTACAATTGAGGGTATAAGGTAAAGGGTTGAGGATATAGGGTTTATGATTGAGGGTATGAAGTTTAGGAATGAGGGTTTGACATATAGGATTTAGGGCCTAGGGTTGAGGGATAGTGTTTAGGGTTGAGGGATAGTGTTTATGGTTGAGTGCATATGGTATAGGGTTTAAAGTTTACGATTGAGGGTATCAGGTATAGGGTTTATAGTGGAGGGTATAAGGTTGAGGATGTATGGTTGATGGTATAAGATATAGGGTTGAGGGTGTAGGGTTTAGGGTTAAGGGTATTGGGTTTACAGTTAAGGGTATAAGGTATAGGGTTCAAAGTTGAGGGTATTGGGTATAGGGTCGATGGTATGGTATTTATCATTGAGGGTATAAGATATAGGGCTTAGGGATGATGGTATATGGTATAAGGTTGAGCCCACATAGGGTTTAGGGTTGAGGGTATTGGGTATTGGGTTGAGGGTATATGGTTTAGGGTTGAGGCTATAAGGTATAGGGTCAAGGGTATAGGGTTTAGGGTCGAGGGTATGGATTTTAGGGTTGAGGGTTTAAAACATATAGGCTTTAGGGCCTAGGGTTGAGTGATAATGTATAGGGTTGAGTGTATAGGGTATAGGGTTTAGGGTATAGGGTTTAGGGTATTGGGTATAGGGTTGGGGGTATAGGACTTATAGTGGAGGGTATAAGGTTGAGGTTGTAGGGTTGAGGGTATTGGGTTTATGGTTGAGGGTATAAGGTATAGGGTTGAGGGTATAGGGTATAGGGTTTAAGGTATAGGTTTGATGGTATAAGGTGTTGGTGTAATTAATATTTAATTACACTTTGCATAAGTTTACTTAGGCATATTTAATTCCTAAGTTTTAGGTTCTTATCTTTATCTTTTGAGCTATCTTGTTGCTCAAGATAAGATTAGGGTTTGCATCTTTGCTTTTATAAAGCAAATCATATCTTGTAATTTATTGAATTCTTGAATAATATTATGTTGCACATTCTTTTGCAACCTCTCTGCTTTTTATTTTCTCTCTCGTGGAAGGTTATTCTATTTTGCAAATCTGATCTTAGTTTCTAACATGGTATTAGAGCCTTGATTTGCAACCCCTTATCAGATTTTTGAGAAAATCATTGCAGGGTTCATTCGAGATTCCTCGAGGATATCATGCCTTGAGTTCATCTATGTGGCATTTTGGATCAGATGAGGCTTCACCATTAGATTCAGAGCGCTGGAAAAAGTTAGGATAGATTTTTATTTTGTAGATTTTGGCCATCGTTTGCCAGATCCGTGAGGGTTTCAGGCTGGGAGATTTTTTGCAAGTTCTGGAGGTAGCCAATTTTTCGAAGCAGTTTGGGCAGAAACAGAGGTCACCATCGTGTTCGCAGTGGCCAAAAACCCTAAGATCGCCTTCGCTTGGCCGCATTTCTCGGTGGTTGGTCCGGAAAGCAAAAATCGAAAAACTAAAAACACATGTTTTTGGAAAACTATGTCAGCGCTCTAGTTAGAATGAAGCTCACACCGGTACAACACCAAAGCGCCACCAGCCCGCCATCGCCACCGGGTGCCCTACCAAGAGCCGGGCCACTAACCCTCAAGGCACTCCAAAGACGGAGGTCGGTCACATGGGGTATCATAGTGCCCAACCCCACCGTAATCGCCTAGCCCCCTATATACATTGGCTACCGTGACATGCACTGTGGCTCTTCCAGCCCCCAGCCACCAGCCCCCTGGTCCTGCATGGGACCAGGGGCTTATTTTTTTTAAGCCCCCTGGGCGCCCTGCAGCCCTTATTGGGCATTTTGGAGCTGTTTTTACCAAATCGGGCGTATCTTTTGCATACGATCTCCGTTTTTCGCAAAAAAGATACTGTTGGAAAGCTGATTCCGACACCAATCTAGTGGTGCTAGTGTTTTTATCAGATTCTTCTCTAGATTTATTTTGCAGGCCTTTGAACTCAGATCTTGTTTTTTTCACTTTGAGGGTATATCTTTGACTCGATGCTCCATTTTTCGTCATTCTTGCGGCGTTGGAAAGCTGATTCAGTCCTCTACACAGATCTGAGGTCTATTTTATTTTTCTGTTTATGCATTTTCAGTATGCTCTCCTTTTACAATCGTTGGGTTATTGTAATAAATGAACTATGATAAAGTTCCATTCAGGGGGGTTTCTTGCATAATAATCTGATTAGAGTGTTGTTTTTCACTTTGATCTCATTATTCATCTTGTTTTGATGGCAAATCGCATGAGTTTATCTGGTCTCCTAGTTTCTTTTGGCCACATTTTTTGCTATAACTTGACACATGTCGGACTCATTGGTTCACACTTCAGTTGGGAGATTACGTTTCTTGATCCTCATTGGTTCAAATTCTTCTCAGTTTAAGGGCCATGTTTTTGTGGTTATTGTTCCAGAGTCTATTTTTGGTACTCCTTCCCATGGAAGAGTTTCAGTCACAGTTTGGCATCGGCATCGAGATACATGGTTTCCAGATTATGTCATCATCTCATCCCCTGTTGCTTCACAGATTCCAGGGTTGTTCCAGTTTGTGAGTTTTCAAGTGTTCTGTGGCATCGGGTTTGCTGTCACATTATTTTGATTCCGCTTTGGTTTCAGCTTGTAGACGTATATCTTTTCCTGTTTGTCGATTGCGGTTCCAAGAAAGCACTCCATAGTGATCTCCAAAGGTTTTTGCAGTAGTCATCTCTGTTGTAGGGGTTTTGTCCCACCGGGTTTTCCTTCTCTACCTCATATTGCATTTGTACTTGGGTACCTGATCAGGCCTTGTTGCCGGGACCCATTCATGCTTTCTTGCATTCATCTTAGTTTTAGGTGCATGCTTTATTTGCTTCTACCTAAGTTGCACTTATGGGGGGGTGTTGGTGTAATTAATATTTAATTACACTTTGCATAAGTTTACTTAGGCTTTATTTAATTCCTAAGTTTTAGGCTTTATCTTTATCTTATCGAGCTATCTTGTTGCTCAAGATAAGATTAGGTTTGCATCTTTTCTTTTATAAAGCAAATCATATCTTGTAATTAATTGAATTCTCGAATATTATTATTTGCACATCTTTTGCAACCTCTTGCTTTTTCTGATTTTCTCTTCTGTGGAAGGTTATTCGGGTTTTATAAATTGATCATGGGTTTCTAAATACAAGGTTTAGGGGTTAAGGTTGAGGGTATTGGGTATAGGGTTTATGCTGAGGGTATAAGGTATAATGGTTTAGGCTGAGGGTATAAAGCTCTAATGCATTGAGGGTATTGGGTATTGGTCTCGAGGGTATAGAGCCTAATGTAAATGAGTGGCATATATAAAAAGCTGAGGGGTATAGGTTTAGGGATATGGCATGAAATCCTTTTAACAAGCTGAGGGTTTAGCATTACAGATCCAGGGTCTAGGGCTGGGAGGGACAGTGTTTAGGATTGAGGGTATAGAGCTAGGTGTATATGATATAGGTTTTAGGGTTGTGGGGTATTGGGTATAGGTTGGAGGGGTATAATGATGATGGAGTGGAAGGAATGGAGGGGGGTCAGGAGATGAGGGTGGCATGGTGGTGGTGGTTCAGCAGGGAAGCAGGAAGGAAGGGGAATATAATTAAAGGTTTACAAATTAACTTTCTCCTAATTCTAAATTAAATATTTTCCCAATCGAAATACAAGATTGCGTGGATATGTTCTTTAACCGTTGAAATTATATAATTGAGTCACAAATTAATGAAAATATTAATTGATTACTTAAATTTTGTAAATAAGAGCTCAAAGAAGAAATTAAAATGCAAGAAGGAAACATAGAAAGAATAGAGAGAGACAACAAGAAATTTGATAATGGAGTTCACCCATATGTTCGAGCTATATCTCCAAGTCCACTTCTCAAAGAGGAACTGCTTTATTAACGATGCCAAGCTTTAACTGCTTTTGTACACCATCCAAGCTTTAGTCCTGCATCCAAAGTCTTCACAATCTCTCTCAACACCTGAAGACACTATCTTGGATTACAAATTCAAGTGTCTTTGTGTAAACACTAGCCTTCAAAAATTCCTCCCAATATACCTAGTTTCTTCACAATGAATTCATTGCTTCCAAGAGCAAAAGTCCCCCCTTTTATACACCAATTTTGCCTAATATAATTCATAACCATATATTTTCAAAATCTCCCATTTACAACAATAATTCTTCCAATATCCCCTATTTACAAAGATAAATCTTCAAGTATCCCTATACATTATCATTAAAATTCTTAACAAGCCTTGTAATAATCTTTAAAAATATCTTAAACCGCTTTTAAGAAAACCCCTTATAATATTTACATATCAAGAAGCCCCTTAAAATCTCCTAAATCGGGCCATTATAAATCTTAAAAAGGTTTTAAATAATTTAAATTGAGGGTTAGAGGAGATTCCGCTTTAAACTATTGTTTAAATAAAAATGGCCCCCACATATTGCTCAAAACCACCGATGGTGCATTGGTTGAGCATGTGAGTGGTAAGGTGGAGGTCAATGGTTCAAACTGCCACCCCCCCCAATTTTGGCTATATCTTCTTTAAATGGACCCGACGCTTTTTATATGTTATAGTGCATTGGTAGGCGGATGTTGTGGAATGAGGTCAACCCCAACCTCATATTTTTTAACAAACAACTAATGACCTGCATTGGAGGAAATAAGCGGGGGTGCTACGTGGCACTCAGTGACTGGGCCACATGGCACTTTCCGATTCATTGGTCAAAGATATGTGTCACACTATGATTGGGACAACTCGGATGTCGTACTGCCATGTGTCCACGTGAGGAACTACCATGTCATCATTTGTACTGTATGTTCTGCCACATCAACCTATTGACGTCATCATTGTCTTGTCCAGTCAGCATGGTCAACCCTCAACTTTGATTGGTCGTATCTTCTACGTACGGGCTCTGTTTAATGCAAAACGAGCAATGTCAAAATTGTGGCGATAAGCTCTTTGATGTGATGCCACTTTCAACCATTTTTGAGATGATTAACTTTGTAACCTTACATCCTACCTTTGGTACCCCTACTTTGACCAAACTTAGACTGATCATATCTTGAGCGTACGATCTCCTTTTGACGCGATTCAAGTTTTTTCAGGATTGTGTTAATGAGCTCTATGAGATGATGCTAACTTCATCATATTTTGAGACTGTAAATTTTTTTGGTCTTTTGGATTCTCCCAGATCAATGGTTGAGGGTACAAGGTATAGGGTTTAGGGTGTAGGGTATAGGGTATAGGGTATAGGGTTTAGGCTATAGGGTTGAGGGTATATGGTGTAGGGTTTAAGGTTAAGGTTATTGGGTATAGGGTCAAGGGTATAGGGTTTACGATTGACGGTATAAGGTATAGGGTTTAGGGTTGAGAGTATACGGTATAAGGTTTAGGTTTGAGGGTATTAGGTATAGGGTCGAGGGTATAGGGTTTACGATTGAGGGTATAAGGTATAAGGTCAAGGGTATAGGGTTTAAGGTTGAGGGTATGCAATTTAGGGTTGATGGTTTAGCATATAAGCTTTAGGGCCTAGGGTTTAGAGTTAGTGTTCGGGGTTGAGGGTATAGGGTTGAGTGTATAGTGTATAGGGTTTAGGGTTGAGGGTATAGGATTTACAATGGAGGGTATAAGGTTGAGGGTGTAGGGTTGAGGGTATAAGGTATAGGGTTGAGGGTGTCAAGTTTAGGTTTGAGGTTGTTGGGTTTATAGTTGAGGATATAAGGTATAAGGTTTAGGGTTGAGGGTATATGGTATAAGGTTTATGGTATAGGGTTGATGATATAGGGTTTAAGGTTTAGGATTGAGGGTATTGGGTATGGGGTCAAGGGTACATGGTTTAGGTTTGAGGGTAAAGCATATTTTATACACCAATTTTTCCCAATATGGTTCATAACCATATGATTTTCAAAATATCCCATTTACAACAATAAATCTTCCAATATCCCCTATTTACAAAGATAAATCTTCAAGTATCCCCATACAATATCATTAAAATTCTTAACAAGCCCTGTAATAATCTTTAAAAATATGTTAAACCCCTTTTAAAAAAAACCCTTATAATCTTTACATATCAAGAAGCCCCTTAAAATCTCCTAAATAGGGCCATTATAAATCTTAAAAAGGTTTTAAATAATTTAAATTGAGGGTTATAGGAGATTCAACTTTAAACTATTATTTAAATAAAACCAACCCCTGCATATTTCTCAAAACCACCAGTGGCGCATTGGTTGAGCATGTGAGTGGTAAGGGGGAGGTTGGTGGTTCAAACTGCCACCCCCCCAATTTCGGCTATATCTTCTTTAAATGGACCCGACGCCTTTTATATGTTATAGTGCATTGGTAGGCGGATTGGTAGGCGGATGTTGTGGAATGAGGGAGGTTGGGGGTTCAACCCCAACCTCATTTTTTTTAACAAACAACTAATGACCTGCATTGGAGGAAATAAGTGGGGGTGCCACGTGGCACTCAGTGACTAGGCCACGTGGCACTTTTGAATTCGTTGGTCAAAGACATGTGTCACACTATGATTAGGACAACTCAAATGTCGTACTGCCACGTGTACACATGAGGAGCTACCACGTCATCATTTGTACAGTATGGTATGCCATGTCACCCTGTTGATGTCATCATTGTCATCTCTAGTCAACATGGTCAACCTCAACTTTGATCGGTCATATCTTCTGTGTACGGGCTCCGTTTGACGTGAAACAAGCGGCATAGAAATTGTGGCAACAAGCTCTTCGATGTGATGCCACTTTCGACCATTTTTTAGATGATTAATTTTTTGACCTTACGTCCTACCTTTGGTACCCCTACTTTGACCAAACTTTGACTAATCATATATGGAGTGTACGGTTTCCTTTTGACGTGATTCAAGTTTTTTTAGGATCGTGTCAATGAGCTCTATGAGATGATGCTAGTTTCATTAGATTTTGAGACTAAAATTTTTGTTCTTCAAGATCCTCCTAGAACAATGGTTGAGGGTACAAGGTATAGGGTTTAGGGTTTAGGCTATAGGGTTGAGGGTGTATGGTGTAGGTTTTAAGGTTAAGGTTATTGGGTATAGGTTTTACGATTAAGGGTATAAGGTATAGGGTTTAGGGTTGAGAGTATAGGGATAGGGTTTAGGTTTGAGGGTATTGGGTATAGGGTTGAGGGTATAGGGTTTACGATTGAGGGTATAAGGTATAAGGTCAAGGGTATAGAGTTTAAGGTTGAGGGTATGCAATTTAGGGTTGATGGCTTAGCATATAGGCTTTAGGGCCTAGGGTTTAGAGTTAGTGTTCAAGGTTGAGGGTACAGGCTTGAGGGTTGAGGTTATTAGGTATAGGGTTGAGGGTATAGGATTTACGATGGAAGGTATAAGGTTGAGGGTGTAGGGTTGAGGGTATAAGGTATAGGGTCGAGGGTGTTGGGTTTAGGTTTGAGGTTGTTGGGTTTATGGTTGAGGATATAAGGTATAAGGTTTAGGTTTGAGGGTATATGGTA